>PKML01016274.1:130487-155448 GCA_002933935.1 Eutrema yunnanense
TGCAAAGATCTATTATCAAACTTCAGTCTTCTTCTACAATCACCAATAATTTTAACAAAAGAAAAAGGAAAAGTTTTTATTTACATATTACTGAAATAGAGACAGTGATTCCGATACTAGCCAACAAATTTGATTAAACAAACACATAAATAAACTTAAATTTAAGAAATTAAAACAAAAGAACAATCCCTTCGGCACATGTTTTATATTCCCCTGTCTCGGCATGCCTCCGCCTTAAGCCCAAAAAAAAACACCAGTCGATAACTGCAAAGATCTATTAGCAAACTTCAGTTTTCTCCTACAATCACCAATAATTTTAACAAAAGAAAAAGAAAAAGTTTTTGTTTACATATTACTGAAATATAGACAATGATTCCGATACTAGCCAAGAAATTTGATTAACCAAACACATAAATAAACTTAAATTTAAGAAATTAAAACAAAAAAATAATCCACATTTCTTAAACTAATAGAGACAAATTCATTAACTACTTTACTAATAATAAAATTTATAAAATTATTTATCACGTCCGCGCGTAGCGCGGATCACACACTAGTATATATATAAATGAAGGAGTTGACAAAAAAAAGGAATGAATTTGCATGTTAACAAAATGGGCTTCTTAATTAGTATTTTATACGTTAGGAGCCAAGTAACGTTAGAAACCTCAATTACAAAAACACAAAAATAAAATCAAGAACACACGGTAGCGACATTAATCAACATTAATTAAACTACAAGTTGGTTTACCTTTTTAAAAAAAAAACAAAAATCTATGTTTACTCGTTTATGATAATGTATTTATTCGTGAGTGAGACAGACAATACATCGAGTATAAAAATCACATTAGTTAACATAAGTTTATAATTAGATAATTTTCTAGTATCAATATAATGAACAAGTGGGTGACAAAAAAAAACTCATTAATCTAAGATCGAATTAGAAGGGAGGCGTTATCTAATTATGGTGGCCTTCCCTTTATAAGGTCGGCTCTTAAGGCTTTATGCAACCATATAATAATATTAGTAATACTTTAATCTTGCATGGGTTTTTAATAGCTAGTATGCTGATTAAATTTTTCATCAACTTTGGTTTAAAAATCACCGACCATTGAATGTCCGAGTCAGACCAACCCGAACTATACATAGGATACGTTTGGCTCATACGATCATATATATAGTTAATAAATGTATATCGAATTAACTCTAATCTACTTGTGGTTTTCTCCTTTGGAATCACATTACTGCCTATACAAATCTAAAACTTTATATCCGATATATATATTATATATTGCAAAGTGACCATAGCAAGGAGAGTGAAGAGAGAAAAGAAGAGCTTCTACAAACGATTATCAAACAATGTTGCTCACCAAAATATATCTCAGACTTCTCAACGATTTCTCTCACGGATTTGTTTGTTTGAAATTGCAAAGCATAAACGAAAATACACAAATGAACTTTTAATCCAGTTCAATTTAATCATGTGATTAGACCTACGTATGGAGCCGGATCAATCTGATATCCACTATGAAGAATCGATTACAAACTTAAGCTATCCAACATAAATCAAGCTCAGCTCTGATAAATTGATGAGAGTAAGAACACAAAAGTGTTTAGGAAGAATTATTATTAGACTCTCATGAGAATAATGTTACAAGATGCATAAACTTATATAGCAGTAGAAGTAATCTATATTTCCTAAATTAAGATAAACATAAATGTAAATAATATATTTAGAGATAAAGATAAATTTCCTAAACTAAGATATTAGTAAATATCCATAATCTTCTAGATATTTCTGGATCTTCATGATTTCCATAATATCGGTATGGTCGATCTCACCGATCTCTTAATACCCTCCCGCAAGCTCATACGTGGTAACACGTATGAGATTGGACAAATCTTCAAAATATCGGTGTTATACCCGGCCGTCGGGTCAGATCGCGGCGTTATACCCTGCCGTCGGGTCAGATCGCGGCGTTATACTCGGCCGTCGGGTCAGATCGCGGCGTTATACCCGGCCGTCGGGTCAAATCGGCTACAACACCCAGCCGTTGGGCAACGACGTTTATACCCAGTCGTAGGGTCAAATCGGCTGCAACACCCGGCCGTCGGGTAATCGACGTTTATACCCGATCGTAGGGTTTTTCAACAGCATATATACCCAGCTGTCGGGTCATCAACGACGTTTATACCCGATCGTAGGGTCAAAGTCAAATTGGTTCGATGGAAAATCCATCATGAACACCGTAGTAATTCGCGATTGCGAAATCGAAACACAACTCGCGAGAGCGAGAAGTAAAAAACAAAAGATATCAAACTCGTGAGGGCGAGAAAAACATCATCATCACTGAAACTGAGCGAACCCATCGATAATAGGTTCATACTCATAAACGATCGTCGTCTTCATTGTAAATCTTGTTCTCCAAGAAACAAACAATTAGGTAGCCAATAGAAAACCAGCATAATCAACCACTGACCGAAACAATAAAACGATCCACCACAAAAGAAAATTTCGTTGTCGTCGCAAACCTTCATGGCCTCATCATCTTTAATTAATATTATATTATATAAGAGAAACAGAAGGCCAATATGTAACCTTCTCCAAATCTCGCCTTCTTAAACCTGAATCTCAAATACACCCAAAAAAACCATCACGTCTCACTTTTTTTTTTTCATAATCGCGGAAGCAAACGAAACCTTAACCCATAGGAATTGGATCAAGGCTCTGATACCATGATAAATTGATGAGAGTAAGAACACAAAAGTGTTTAGGAAGAATTATTATTAGACTCTCATAAGAATAATGTTACAAGATGCATAAACTTATATAGCGGTAGAAGTAATCTATATTTCCTAAATTAAGATAAACATAAATGTAAATAATATATTTAGAGATAAAGATAAATTTCCTAAACTAAGATATTAGTAAATATCCATAATCTTTTAGATATTTCTGGATCTTCATGATTTCCATAATATCGGTATGGTCGATCTCATCGATCTCTTAATAAGCTCAAGAGGAGGAAAGTTCTCATATACAATAACGAAGATAGAGAATATTGCCTTATAAAGGGCTTGAATCCTAAGGGCAAAGACTCTACTTCATCAAGAATTTTCCTTTTCTTATGTGTTATCCTAAACCAGAAATACGCGGATCTTTTTCGTACACTACAAGAAAACTGTTGGATTTCGACCACAAATACGGTCAGAAATTGGTTAAATACAGTTGTTTCCGATCAATTTATGATCAAACCAATTTTGTCAAAGACCGTTGGTCGCAAATGGGTATTGGTCAAAAAATGATCGAAAATTTATGACCAAATAACTTTATGAACAACACACTTGCTCGAAAATTTATGACCACAAAATTTATAATAAACATTTGCAACCATTTTTCGACCAATGTGAAACGATTAATAAATGGTCGATAATTCGTCAGTAAATTCGACCAATTTTCATCTGATTCACTTTGTCATAAACGTTCGACCGATTTTAGACCAAAATTTGAATTGGTTAAAAATTCCCGAAAAATTTTCTTCCAATTTAAAACCGCTACAAACAGTTGTCTAACTGGTCAGTAATTGGTCAGTCATTTTTGATAAATTTGTGTCTGATAAGTTTGATCATAAATGTTTGATCAATTTTTGATCAAATATCAACCATATATGCTGGAAAGTTCTCGAAATATTTCCAAAGAATTTTTGATAAAATATTATTAAAATATTAATAAAAAGTACTCGTAAATATTTGATCAAATATCAACCATATATGTTAGTCAAAAATATTCGACCAATTTTTGATGGATTCAAATTTTCATTGTTTATTGGTCAAAATTTTGTCGCTAAGTTTCTTGACCAAATTTGTTGGACCAATTTATTCAACCTACTTTCTTGTAGTGATAAGACAAAACTCACAGTGAAAGTTATGTTGCATTGTTGATGGAACGAACAACAAGTTATCGATTGAGAGGACTTGGAATGGACCAAGAGTAGGATTGACCAAATCAATGTTAATCACTATATATAATGATATGTTCGATCGATAAATCTAATTTGCTTATATTGGCTTGTACATAATGTTACTGTAAGTCTGTATCGTATAATGGCATGAACGATTACAAATAAGAACGACACTGACTACAAATAGGAGAAGCTTGTCATTAGTTCAGCTATCTAACTGGTCATACAAAATATAACTATATTAGGATTTAATCCGCGCTAATTATAGCGCGGAGTAATTTTTTTAAAATAAATTATTTTAAAATTTAAGAAAATTGTTTTTATCTTAATTTTACAATTAGCTAACTAATGATTATAGATAAAACTGTCAATTTGTAACAATTTGTCTATTTAATCCGTTTTGCAATGAACTAAAATATTATTCGGACTAACCCGTAAAAACTTATAATCTTGAAAACATAAATCTAATATGCATCGTTAAATGACTATAGTTTTTGTGGTTAGTCTACGAACTTTTACAAAAATAGTTTTCTTGTGTCTAAATTCTTATAAAATTAGTAAAATATTTTTCAACTTTTGTTTTAATATATATCCAAATAAAATATAATAAATTATAATGAAAAATATAGCAAGATTTTGAATATATATTTGTTTCTTTGAACATATATATATGAATTGATTATTATTTTAAAATATATAGTATTAAAAATAATTAAAAATAAAATAACAAATAACTTATTTAATGCAAAATATATACTTTCTATATTTTAATCAATGATTTTAAAAGACTATTATATCATTTCCTATTTCAATTATTCTTTATATTTGTAATGACATTTAATGTAATAAGTTATAAATCAAAGTTCATTTTAAAAATGTCTTCTTAAATAATATTATAGAGATTACGGTTATTGTCAAAGTATTGCAGATCAGTTCATGGGCACATTTATAAAAATAATGATAGAAAATTCAAACATTTTCTCATACAATTTTTGTTTAAAAAGTTTATCAATTCATGGGCACATTTTTCTCGGTTAAAGGCTTAAAGCCACTAAATTCTCAAGAGCAGCCTAATTACACATATTTAATGTTTCTAACTTGTTTCTATTTCTATATTACGGTTATTGTCAAAGTATTGCAGATCCGATTAAATTATGGGTAATAGGAGTTAATAACCATATTGGGAAAGGTAATTAGCTGTATGACCAAAAATAAAAATAAAAATTGATATTATGTATATATTAATACCCTTTTACCATTTTCTCATTCTCTTTCTTTATTTTATTTGTTTGTTTTTCCTTTTTTTTCATCTCCCTTATTCTTCGTGTTCGTGTATCTCTCTTTTTTCTTCTTTAAATTATTTTTTCGCCGCGCCGTCTTCGGTACTCACGATTTCCCCTTCGATTCCTCTGGTCCCATGTCTTGATTGTAATGTCGTCGATGAACGAGTCCAGATTCCAAGCCGGTTCCATTGGTTCCATGTATGTATTTTTGTTTTTTTCAAAAACCAGTTCTATACTATACTATACTATTGCTGTAATTCGAATGAAATGTAGTATAGTACTATTTATGCATGCATTCACATCATTTCTCTCCCCTTCCAGTAGCATTGCAAGCACCACAACTATATATCCAATCGATTTCTTTAATTAACTATATATATGAACATACATAGAATAGAATGTCATCATGTACTATGTCATACCATACTTTACGTTCTTCATTTTGCTTTTGGGTTCTATAAAACAAAAAAACTTACGTTCGATAAAAAAAAAACAAAAAATTCAAAAAAAGACCATTTTTAGGGTTTTTGGTTAGTGCCTTTATTACTAAATATCCATAGTTATATTCTTAATTACTAAGCCCAATATGGTTAGTTCTTCCAAAAAACCCCTTAAATTATCCCCTATGGATACTATTATAATGTTCACGAAAACGTTGAAATTATATAATACGTATATATAATATTACTATATATTTATACAATATTATCCACATTCGTCTTCACCTTAACACATCGTAACTGGTGTGGTTGAACCACTAGGAATGTACTTGCTTTAGTTATATCATTTAATATGTGACAATATATATTAATAATGCATTGTTAATTTCATCAAAGCACAAATGACAGAAACAAAAGGTTTAAACTATATACCACATTTCATAAATGTTATTATAAAAAATCAGAAAGAACGAGAAGTCAGATAAGGACTAATTGGCCACTAATCTCCCACCATATCATACAATAATATATATGTTGACTTCTTTGTTTATTAAAATTTATATATACACGGACATATTAGCTGATATTAAAAAAAACCACAAAAACAGATATGTCGGAATAATGGTAAGAAAACAAGTAGGTTTTTAAAAAGTAGGTTTATTTATGTCAAAAATAATAATTATTTATATGCATGCATTCATTTTTATGTGTAACATTTCTAAATTAGCTAGCTTATACCCGCGCACACGTATAAACACACATATATAAACACCCATATATATAACATATGGCTATATGATGATCACGATGATAATCTATTTAAGTCGGTGTTAGTGCCAAATGGTGCTGTTATACAGATTCTTCAGAGAAATGTTATGATGGATTGACTTAAATTATAGATTGGTGCTTGTAAGGTTTCAAATTTATGTTGGTTACTGTATACTATGTTATTTAAGTATCTTTCTTTATGTTGATAAGAATTAAGGCGAGCACTCTAAATTTATTAAATTGGTGCTTTTCATTTAGTTTTGTTAAATTAATGCTTGTCCTTAAAAACATAATGGGTTTGATCGGCGATTTCTTAGCGTTGCGGTAAAGGATATATGTAACGTTGTGGAAAAGGATATATCGTTTTAGTAATTACTAATTACAAAAATTACACTACAAGAAAATATATAGATTTTCTACGAGAATTTATGACAAGAAAATTTTCTCAGAAATTTCGAAGGAAAGTTATCGGTATTTTGTCAGAAATATTTTCAAAAATTCACCAAAACTTTCCGACGGAATGGCTTTCTCATAAAGTCATCGGAAATCTCGATAGAAAATATTTATAAAAATATTTTCGATGACGTTCCGAGGAGAACATCACATCTGTCAGAAATGATCTCTACATATATATCCCACCCTTCACGTCTCTAACTCAGATGTTTTCATCTAAAACACATTCCCAAAAATATGGCTTGACCTAGAGCCGGCACTGATAATTCTGGCCCCCAAAGCATATATTTTTTTTTGGCCCTTTAAATATTAAGTTATGAAAAAAAACTTAAATACCAAAGAAAACACATCACTTAAGACTCGAACCCATATTTTATTAATTTTAGGGTAAAAGCATATCAAGCATGTGCTTCTAACTTTTTCATAGTTTATTAATTTTAATTAGGGGCCAAATTTACTCAAGGCCGGGCAATATCTACAAAATTCGAGAGTGGATGTACACGCGTTAGGATGAAGAGATTGGAGAAACTACGTACTAAAGGATATAAGGAAAGTCTTACCGAGTTTATGAAGTTTGCTACCAGTCAAGAAATTCCCACATGAACATGGTAATACGAGTTATCTTATGTCGAAAATGTGCGAATGAAAAAATGATTAGAATAGATACAATATGGAGTCATTTGTTTTGGAAAATATGTACACCTCGATCGATATTATGAATGGTTTTCACATGGAAATGGTTTCGATTGTATGCCAATTAGTACGAGTCGTGCTATGAAAGATGAACGTGTAGAGGAAGTATATATTATATTAGGAATGTAGATAATAAGATAAAGGTAATTCAGTGCATAGGAAACAAGATAATGTTGTACAGATGATAACTATACCGAAACGATACCTCGATATCTTTTTGTGTACCAATACCTCTTATTTCTTTTAAATATTTTCTATATTATTTAACGCTTTCCCTTTCCACTAAAAAGCTCTTCACACTTTGTACCACCAATCAAACATAATTAATTCTTACATGCTTTTTTGAAACAAACATAGTCGTTTGCGCAATTCAATTATGTATTTCAATATTATCTCCAATCTTATTCCTTAATAGGAAAATAAAAATGCATCTTAAAAGATGAATATGAATTAAGACATGTTATGTTCTTATACAAGATTGTGTCATTTTTATACGCCGAAAAACGATAGATCTCTAATTTGGAATCCCATTCTCTTACACTTACAACTAGTCGTTGATAAATATATAAAGAACAGCTTCATAGTTCTATAAAATATCGGCACCGTCACAAATTTGAGTATGAGTAGATCAATATTAGATATTTTGAGTATGAGTAGATCAATATTAGATATCAGCCTGCCCAAATGGATAGTAAGGAGGAAATACAAAGTTACAAAGGTTTAAAATCCATGCCCATCTTGAAAACAATTGTGTGAAACTAAGACACAGTTTCTGTAAAAATAGTCCTAATTATAGTAACGTTTAAGAAAAAAAAACTTAGCTTTTCAATTCTTCATTTAACCAAAAAACAATTATCTGCTCTAAAACTCTTAACGTATTGGCGGCTATATGCATATGCTTGTTTAATATATGAATTTAATTAATATATGATTAATTTAAAAGTTTGTTCCTTGAAGAGTAGCTTACGAACAAAGAGTTTGGATCCAATAAAAAGAGAGCAGGGGACAATTTGTCCCTAGTTGACCCTAAAGGCCACACAAAACGAAACAACTACACACTTCTACTGTCTTAGTCTCTAAATTGTCGTATTAAGAAAATCGATAGAATATTGAAATAAAAGAAGTGGGAAAGAGTGAAAGAAAAAAAAAATAGAAATGAAAAAAGTGATTAATAAATTTAGAAATATATCAACCAAGCAATTCAACCAATATTATTGCCGATAAATGATATATCATTTTGGTCACGATTCAAAATAGGATTTCACTATTTTTAAATATTTAAAATATTCATTAAGTTTTTATATTTTTACATTTTTAAAATAATTATACTATAGATTATGAACATATTAAAAATATGACTACTCGTTTATTGATAGTTGGGATGAAGAAAAAGCGAAAACTCATGTATTTTTTTAATAAAAATTTGGATTATTTATTATTGTAATCAATACTAAAACTGAAAGTTATAGTGGCAAAAAGACTTATCACAGTAGCGAAAAGTAAAAGCCATTAGAGTGGTAAACTTGTCATTTACTGATGGGTTATTTTCTTCCTCCCAAAAACCCTAGGCTGTAAGTGAGAGTGATAGAATCAGTTCAACTGAAAATGTTGCTGATGCCGATACCAGAGCTCTTTTGAATTGAAATGGAATTGCACATTCATCTTCCTCTTCTTCGACTTATGTCCGCGTACCATTTACAATCAATATATGGCGAATTCCTTTTTTCTTTGCCTTTACGAGTTGAGAACCAAGTGGTTCAGGTTCCCATCATTCTTTCTATATTGTTTTTTCCCATGTTTTCATTCTTTTCTCGCGTATTTTTATCCAAAATAGCAAAAATCTACCACTACAGATTTCTAATCTAATATGAAGTTTTAGAAGAAAAAAATTCATTTGCAATTGATTTTTTCAACGCTTATGGCAAAATTGTCTTGGCTCACCATTTTCTACCGTCTCCTTGGAGCCTAGATGGTTGCCTAAGCCGATTTTTAGAACATTGGAACTTACTCGATTCTTGGAAAGGAAGTTGAACTTTGGGCTTCTCAGTTAAAAATATGGTAGAATTGTTTTCTTCATGGGCCTCTCTACTCCTGAGATTAGTGGGGAAACGTATAGCGCAATGTTCATGCATGCATGCATAAGGTATATTGCGCACGTCCGATGCAGCCCATATCACCTAAAGTTAGCTGAAAACAAAAAAAAAAGAAATTAACACCATTACTCTACTGCAAATACATCGTTAATGGATCATCAACATGGTCCCAACTTCTAAAGTTACGTCATCTAGCAAAGGAATTCATCTCTTGCAGAGNTCTAAGCGTTTGCTTGTTTTCTTCCTTTTCCCTTTGTAAGTCGTTCTTTATGATTAATACAACCAGAAAGTTAAAAAAAAAAAAAAAAAAAAAAAATACATCGTTAATTGACTATTCAACTATTCTGCTATCTATTCATCTGACACACCAAGTCTAATGTATTCTCCAATTTAATGTTCGTTTTTTTCGGTTTCACATTTTATCAGTTTTATAAAAAATAGAAACAATATAAAAACCTTATGTAATTCGATTTGGTATAGTTGTTTTACAAAAGCTGAAACCATATAAACCTATACAATTTTATTTGGATTCGGTCTCATGTTTTTTTTTAATATAAATATTTTTTAAAAAATTTAATGTACTTGATTTGTTTAAAGTTATAAGGTTCATTTCAGCCGTGATGTCCTGGGACTTATCTAGTATAACAATGAATGCTAGATTCTTTCTTGTTTTTCATTATAAAAAAGTTGACAACAAATCAGTCTAATTTTTTTTTTACTTTTTGATAACCAAATGGAAGTTTGATTCTATTAACTAAAACAGTCTAATTTACCTCTTAAGATTACAAATTTCTTAATATAATTTTCCATCATATATAGAACGTATAAGTTTTAATGCACACAAACCCAAATGTCAACAAATAATACAATAGTGCATATCTCATCATACATGATTTATATGTAATATTTTATACGTAAGAAATGCCAAAGTACGTAAATGTATAAAAAAGATGGTAGAAAATCATTTCAACCAAAAACTAGCAAAAAAAATGAGAATCTATATACTAAAAAATAGACAAACTCACAAAAAAGTAGTATAATTGCTAGAAGACAATTTTGAACCAACACTTGTGGATATATTTACCTATATAAAAAACGTTAGGAACAAACATTCAACACAAAAAAAAGCTCAATTCGTCAATGGGAGAGGTCTCTGACTCAAAAGTTCGAGTCTTTCTTTACAAATACGAAGCATCTCTAAGATTTTAACATTCATAATCTTTTAACTCTTGAGTTCTCTCTCTTACCACTTGGTCAGATGAATTTCCCTGTAAGCAGTTGAAAAATCTTCCATAGTTTCAATCACAAGCCAAAATGGTTTTCATAGAAGGCCAAGCGTCTTAAGCTGCTGGACATGCTCAGACGGTAAAGCCGGTGGCGACCATTCAGATCCCATCATTTCCCCATCTACATCCTCAACCACGTACTCCTAATGCCAGATCGAAAAAGAAGAGATAAAAACATCGAATGATACAAAATACACTAACAGAAACCACAAAAAGGTAATAAAAATCTCACCTTTGTTAGCATTCTTTTAGCGAGAATGTGGTAATGGCGCTGCCAAATTCGTTGTCCAACCATGGTTGCAACCAATACGCTGTAAAATATACCGATAACTGTAAATAAACCGAGAACTACTAAAGCCATTATGCAGAGCAATGGCAATCCGGCTTCCCCTGCGCCTCCAAGGCAACCTCCACATTCACTAACTGCACTTGCACAGCCTTCAGTACATGCGGTGCAATCTGCCCACATACATATAGTTCCTGGTAGATGGCAGTCTGTGCATATCCTGCATGTTGATATAAATGTTTCAGTAAATGGGTAAAGTCAACTCGAGCTGAAAGATTCTCTATAATATACTTTTGTTTGTGCCTCTGTCAACTGAAATAGAGACAAAATTATGTATCTTCTCATTGCGTGAAACTCTGTATTTAGTGATCTTATCAGGCATTAGAAAGAGAAGGCAGAATGATTCTACTTGTGCTTTTCTAGTTTGGATGTAAGAATTACAAAAGCGTAACTAGTCGCAGGATGTTGGCAGATAATAACCCCAAAATATGGATATCTAGTTTCTAAGTAAGATCACGAAGCTTGCATCTTAGCAAACAAAAGAAGAGGAGAAACTGAGTTGTCTAATTCCTATTTTTATTAAATGTTTGTGTAACTAAGTTCTTCTAGTTTGCCTACAAAACACATTTTCTGACACAGTTTGTCCATACAGAAATCAAGAAGGCAAAAGTACCACAACTACGGGTAGGTAATTCCTTTTACTACTCAGTCACGTGACTAAATGAGGACAATTCTAACTTCTAAACAGGCAAACGCGGATAATTTTTCTTTCTAAACAAGACATAACTGAAAAAAAAGTAGTATGATTAAAGGTTGTACCCAGGCTGACAGCAACAGAGACACAGTTCACGGCAAGGCTGAGCTAAGTCATTGCGAACTCTTCGATCGTAGCAAGTTATGAAGCATCCAGATAGACCCAGAAGAGCGAAGAATAGTAAAGCTCCTGAACAAAGCAAACATCCTCATGTAATTCAATATGCGTAATTCAAGAATAACTTCGCACAAATTTCTATATAACAAAATCCAGGAGGACCAAATAAAATTACTTTGACAATTCTCATTTAGTTCAAAACTCTACGAAGTCCAGAAATCTAACAGTACATGTCTAACCTTGCCAATCCCTTAACTAGATCTAAGTATTAAGTACGAAAAAACCTTGCTTCAGTTCCCACTACGTAGAGACTCTAGTAGAAACGAATATGAACGATGAACTCATCCAAGAGAGAACTCATTATATTGGAATCTCATCATATTCTGACTGATGCAAAGCGTTATTTAGGACTTATATACAACAGCAGGCTTAGCATTTCTAGGCATGTCAATAACTGACTAAGGATGCACCTACCACTGACACTTAGCAGACGTTTTAGATATTATAGTTTGGTATCATACCACACATGTAATAAAAGGTGACCTCACTGTCAAAACCCCAAATATGACGAAGCCATGATTGCTGGTAGCTATCTATGAAATAGACCATGTAGGCTAATGCAGCAATTACCTGTCAGAAGATGAAGTTCATTTAGAAAACCTGAGTTCGATATATTACCAAATGAAAGAAAAATTAATGTAAGAAGAGGAAGCACAGATGAAAATTGAATGCTTACAAGCTGAACAGCAAGAAATATGGATAAAATGTCTCGAGTAACAAAGAAGCGAAACTTCAGTGTCCTCCATTTCCTATCTCCAGCACCATGAACTCTCAGATAATATGGAGCCTTGCAAGTTGTGCAGTGTGCAAACGCAAAACCTTCCTGAAATCAAATGAGGCTACTCTGCGTTAACATCTGCTATTCATTAGTTTACCCTAAAACTGGCTAAACAACACCACTCTCTCTAATCATCATTCATACAACATATATCAAATATCTCTTCGGAGAGTGTAAGCGAGCAGCTTTCTAGTAACAACTAATGGCTTTCCAAGCATTGACCAAAGTTGAGATCAAAATGTATAACCTTTATAGCTCTCCAATGATCCAAGCAATCACGATGTACATACTTTGATGTTCCTTTGCATTTGCATGGGGCAATGAAATCCCTACCTGACATACAAACAAAATTCAGGACCATGGATCAATAAATGAATGAGCTAGAACTTAGAACAAAACACACACACACTCTCTCTCTCTCTCTATGTCACAGTTTTAAATCACTAGCAAAAAATCACATCAGAACCATTTATGATCTACCATCTGTAAGAGTTTCATCATTCCGATTATTGAAGTCAATCTTGACCAACCAATGATCACTAACAAAAAGCAACGCAGCCCATCTAAGGAGATGCGAATTCTAGGGGTTTTTTCAAAGAAATTACCATCAGTTTCAAGGCAGATTCGGCACTGAATCTGTTCACCATGTCCCGCTTCGAGATCGATCTCGGAAGGTTCCAACATCGGCGACGGCGGAACTAGCGGCGACAATTCCAGTTCGTCCGCCATCGTATTCCTAAATCTGGGTAAAACCCACGAATACCCAGAGAGAGAGAAGAGAGAAAAAGAGAGAGTTCGTCGAGCTTTCGATCCGATTTCGTTAAATCTCTCTTTTTCGAGTTTTTGTTTGGTTTGGTGTTTGGTGCCGTTAAACAAGTAATCCGGTTCTTCGCCGGCAGAAAATAGGATAATGACCTTTTTGCCCTTCTATGGACCACATTAATTAACTCTTCTTCTTTTTTTTTCGTCTAATGTTTTTAATTAACTCTTCTTAAATCAAATATTATTATGGTAATTAAAAAAAATAAGAAAAATAAGAAATGTCTGAGCCCGGGTTCGAACCGGGGACCTCTAGTGTGTGAGACTAGCGTGATAACCGACTACACCACCCAGACGTTTTTGTTAGTTATTTTATTGTCTTTTATATAATGCAAGTATAGAGTTTTCTTGGCAACCTATTTAATAGGAGGGTTTTTGTCGAGACTGCCGTCAACAATGGCGAAAGATAGAGAAGATCGGAAGAAGGAGAAGAAAGAGAAAAAGGAGAAGAAAGAGAAGAAGGAGACGAAGCGACGCGAGGCGGAAGAACTCGAGGTCAGGGAGAAGAAAATCTCTAAGAAGCGTAAATCCGAATCCGAAAAGCCCGAGAAATCTGAGAAATCAAAGAAGAAATCGAAGAAATCCGAAGTCGAAGAGAAACCACATAAGAAGTCGAAGGAAAGCAAGAAGAAACGCGAGAGATCAGACGAATCCGAAGATGAGCCAGAGACCGAAATCGTCCGTTCCGATGATTCGCTTCCCGTTACGGTCCCGATTGCTTCCACCACCACCAACGCCAATGTTTCCGATCCGGATTTCGAGTTCGACAAGGAAGACATAAAGAATCTGCTTGAAGCTTACTCCAAGGAAGAGCTTGTGAACCTCATTTACAAAACCGCCGAGAAGGGTTCCCGGTTGATCTCCGCCGTGCTCGAATCGGCGGATCGAGACAGCGCTCAGCGCAACATATTCGTGCGTGGTCTTGGATGGGACACGACGCACGAGAATCTCAAGGCGGCTTTTGGGGTCTACGGGGAGATAGAGGAGTGCTCGGTGGTTATGGATAAGGACACGGGAAGAGCCAAAGGGTACGGGTTCGTGCTGTTCAAGACCCGTAAAGGAGCAAGAGAGGCATTGAGAAACCCAGAGAAGAGGATGTACAATCGCACCGTGAGCTGTAATCTATCTCAGCCTCAGGCTAAGCCGTCTGGTGCTGGAAAGCCACGGGAACCGGTTGAATCTGTTAAGATTGATCTTACTCATACGGCTAATCAGAGTGAAGTAGCCTTGCCTGGGCTCGATTTGGCTCATGGACATGCACATGGTTTCGATAAGGGACACCAACAGCAGAATATGCCAATGTATGCTGGACAAAACATGCCCTTTTACGGACACGCTCAGCCTCCTGGTTATAATCCGATGTATGGTCCTTTAATGGGTAATCAAAGTGCACTAATGGCTAATCAGATGGTTGCTGGTTTACCGAACTATCGTATGTTTGGCCCGGGTATGATGAACCAGGGGCCACCGAACCATATGGGCATGGCGGGGCAATATGTTGGTGAAGGCAATGGTGTTGGTGCTGGTTTTGATGCTGAACGTGCTTGGTATCTGAGATAAGATAGACCAAGTGGTATGACTCTGTTCTTTGATATTTATGCCGTCTTCTTTGATTAGACTTTCAATTCTAAAATCTAGGTTAGGCTAATGACTAATCTGGTAGCTGGAAATTGCCGGAGTTTTTGAGTTTCCTTATCTTCTACATTACTGTTTCAAGCGTGTTCTGTCTTTTTAACAAGGTGTTTATCCCCATATGACTCATTCTGAGGGAGTTGTGCGCTTTAATTCCTATTTCTCTTTCTCTCTGGAAGTTTAACTCTTTGTTTTGCTTTGTTCGTCTTGCAAAAGACTGCTCTGAAGTTAGTTTTCTTTGTCTTTTTCTCATGAACTAGTGCAATCTGCTAAATTTTGTTTTTTTCCCAAAATATTCAGTTACCATGATCTTATAGGTTTTAAGTAGTTTGCCATCTTTTGTTTTCCCTTATGGTTTTGGACATTATGGTTCTTCTGTATCCTTTCTACTATCAAACACATGTCTGGTTTTCTTCTGTGGTTTCGCGTATGGAGTTTTCTCTTCTGTTTTTTTTCCCGTTATACCATCAAACGTCTGGTCTCTATAGCTGCAAAAGAAGGTCATGACATTTATAGTTTTGTCCACTATATGTCATTACTGCTAAAAGTATGTATCTTCATCTGGAGTTGTCTTGAGACACGTTTGTAGGATCAGACGTAATGGTATAAGATTCTTGTTTTAAATTGTTTCTTCCTTTACTGCCAAAAGCTTTTCAAGAGTAGATACCTATTGATTTTTCTAGGAATAAGGTTGAGTTTTCTATCTATCAAACATTGATTGTTTCCCAGCAAAGGTTTTTAATACACTTGTCACTTTCTTTGTTCACATTCATTTTTTGCCTTTCTCTGACACTCTTTTGTATTTGTGTTTTGATCTCAGTCGCCAAGTTTTCTTGCCTAAGATTCAAGATGTTTTTGGTTACTTGGTCCTTCTACCGAGTTTATTTTCACCTGTTTTGTCTATGTTCTGGATTGCCCTTGGTTTACTTACTCGCTCGCTGTTCATTTTCCATGGACAGTAGAGAGTATCGATATCAGACTTTGCGGTTTTTCTTTTAATACTGGATTTGAATGACCGATGCCAATCCTTGTTTTCTTAGAGGATCAATCTTGTTTTCAGTTTTTCGGTTTTGGATTTTTTCTTCCTCTCCAGTGTTTTCTCTGCAGCTATGGTATGCTTCAGCTGAATCAGCTTTGGTTTGGTTTTGATCATTTGTTTTTCAACAGTGAGTTTTTATCTTTCTTTGTGAGAGGTCTTTGTTTTTCTTTCTAATGGTGCTGTGAGGATATAAGAAGAGAAACAAAACCCTCTTTAAGATCTCGGGTCCAAAAGGATTATGTTTTTTATACAGACATGTCTTTGAGTTCTTCACTAATCTGGACATGGTTTTGTGTAGATTGAGTTTTGTCTTTTACAAACGCGTTTCGAGAGTTTGTGAGGTTCATCATATTAATTTAGCGGTCACAAATCGCGATTGGATGGTAAGGATTTAATCTTGAAACGCGAAACTGAACTCAAACGCGCGATATATAGAGGTTACTAAATACAGAGGATAAAGAAACCTGAAATCAAAAAATCAAAATCCGGAAACTTGACTCGTTTATCCTCTTGTGCAATGGCGAAAACCCTAGACAAATCTAAGAAGCGCAAACTCGTGAAATCCAAATCCAAGAAAACCGATAAGAAGCAGAAGATTATTAATAAATCTGCTCATTATCAACAACAACCTGAATCCTCGACCCCGTATTCCAGTTCCAGCTCCAGCTCAGGCTCCGATTCTAGCGGTTCGGAATCGGAGAACGAATTCGACCGGGAAGAGCTCCGGGAGCTTCTGCAACCCTATTCCAAGGAGCAGCTCGTCGACCTCGTTTGTTCCGCTGCGCAGATCGGTTCCTCAATCTATTCCGCCGTCGTAGAAGCCGCCGACCGTGACGTCACCCACAGGAAAATCTTTGTTTATGGCCTTCCATGGGAGACCACGCGCGAGACTCTTTTCGGAGTCTTCCAAGGCTACGGCGAGATCGAAGAGTGCACCGTCGTTATAGATAAGGTCACGGGCAAGGCTAAAGGTTTCGGATTTGTTATGTTCAAGACGAGGAAAGGAGCAAGAGAGGCGCTTAAGGAGCCGAAGAAGAGGATTCTTAATCGAACGGCTACATGTCAGCTTGCTTCAATGGGGCCTGCCGTGTCGGGAAAAGGGCATGACCAGGCGGGTCCGGTGAAGATGAGTTTAGATTCGATGGCTAATCAAGGTCAGCAACAGCAAGCGCAAGGACAACATGTATTTACCGGTGGTGGAATGGTTGCATCGCCGTTTATGATAGGGAACCAATACCATTCGGTTTATGGAACCGGAATGTTGGGAAATCCAGCTTTAGCAGCAGCCGGAGGAGGTTACATGTATCCGATGTTGGCGAATGCTCTAACTCATGGTGGGTTGAATCATGATTTGTTGCAGTCGAGTCAGATGGGTGGTATTGGTGAGTCAGGCGTTGGTGCTGGTCTATCAGTTCTGGGATCTTACTTTAGAGGTCAGAATCTGTCTAATGCTTATCCTGATTCGGATACGGGGAAAAGAGGGAATGGTAAAGATTCAGATACTGACAACTCGTTTCATGGCTATTCAAACTATTCATGGTACGCTCTCGCTGTAACATTTTGTGTTTTATAACAATGTGTGCTCATATTCCGGTTTGAATGTCTTTGGCTTAATGATTCATAGTAGGTGCATGGATCTTTGGCTTAATGTAGATAAATTGGGTTAAGACTTTGTGGTAGTAGCTGATATAGCATGATAACTCTCAGTATGTTTACTAGTTAATGTGTTGGCTGAAATCCCTAAATAAAGGTCTTTCTAGGAGGAAATGCTACAGGAACTACTTATCTAAATTAGGTTCTTGAGGGAGATTAGCATTGTCATCTACGGCCTTAATCATTATTCATGAATCTTGCTTGGAGTCTTTACAAGATTAGATGAGCTGATGATGTGTGAAACCAAGCTTTTGTTTTCTTTATTTTCCTTCACTTAGTCTCGTTTTTTTTTAATTTTTGTTTTGTTTTTGTTTTGTTTTGTTTCCTTGCAGTCTTTGGTTTTACAGTTTTCTTAATGCCATTTGTTTTATAAGTGTTACTTTCTCTTATTTGTAATGTTGGGGCGAATGTTATTGAGCTTAGTTTTTGGATGAACAGTTTGATTCATTTTTTGGCTTATTTGGTTTTAGTACTGCACTGGGTTTTACATTCTGATCGTTCACCATCAACCTCTCATCTGGTTTTGGTGCTAACGTCTTTAAATGGACAGTTACACTTTAGCATTGAGCTGTTTTTGCTGTTTCACTCATCGTTTTAGTCTCTCGAATTTGGAGTTTTATTATCGTTTTGATATTTGCCCCTTTGATTTCTTTTGTTTTCATTTTTTCGGGATTATATGACCCGGAGGATTGGGCATTGCTCTTCTTTTGATATGTCTTTATTTGTCTTGAGCTTTTGATAAAGTTATGTTTGGTTTGTTTTCTTGAACTCCAACTTTGCAGATGATGTGAGCTGAGCATCAGAATGATAAACATGCAGTTTCTGGGATTTCTTTTTAACATTTCTTCCCCCATCTCCGTTCTCTTCTGTTTCACTTTGTATTTCCTGATATTTATATCAAGTCGGTTTTTTTTTTGTATGTTTTCTTTTTCGTTTTTTTCCCCATTAGTTTCACTTTTGTCCGATACAGTTCAGACAGAGACATGTCTATTGCTCATATAATTCTCAGTCTTAATCTAGTAAGATCATTGTGATTATTGGTTAACTACTTCTGTGTGGTCTCGTGGCTTATGCGAAAAATGCATTTATTTAAGAGGTTGATTGTCTTGTTTAAAACTGATGTGTATGCCTTTGTGTTCCTGAGGAGGTCATGGAGTTTATTTTGGGTCCATATCATATGGATTCTCAGATGATCAAACTTTTTTGCTTTGTTTGCATTGTTCAATCAAAGTGCCATAAGATTTAAATTTATTTTGACCCTTTTATGATATCTAAATATGACCCTTGAAGTTGTTATGTAATTAGATATGCATACATATATATATATCTAAGATTAACTGAAGAAGAAGGAGCTGCAATTGCTGGTACCATTGGATCTCAGAATGGTACACAGTAAACAAAGTCTTTCTGGTTTATGGAACAACAAAGACACAGTAAAGCTGATGATGGCTTAAGATTCTCCTCAGGTAAAAACCCACAACAAGTTTTGATTTTTTGAATCTAAAATGTTAGAAGATCAAAGCGGTTGTTTTCACTTCTTCCTCTTCTTTGGTGGCTGTAGTGCCTCCTCCTCCTCATCTTCTTCTTCTTCCTCTGCCTCCGCCTCCTCGTCTTCATCTTCTTCATCGCCATCTTCATCTTCGTCTCCATCATCCTCATCATCACCATTCTCATGGTTGTCATCATCATCATCATTGTCGTCATCCCCTTCAGGTTCATCATCATCATCATCTCCTCCAAGTTCATCATTCCCATCAGGACCACTTACCGGTCCTTTCTTGGTCTCCTTACCTTCTGCATCATCAGAACCACCTTCGTCATCTTCCCCTCCATCATCATCATCACCATCTTCATTGTTTCCATTGCCTCCCTCTGCATCAACCACCTCCAAGACAGCGACCTGCAATTTCATATTTCATTTGATCAACTACCCAAAAGAAATGTTTTGTTTAATGATCGTACAATTCTGGGACATGGGCCAGAAAATGCTGAACTGGGACATGGGCCTCTCTTCTTCTAGCACTAAAGATAGAAGCATAATATATGGAATATACCTTTTTGATATTTTTCTTGGACCCCACAATTTATATATATTTTAAAATTTTTATTTTATCTTCACATTCTCTCATTAAAGCAACTTTCCTCAACTAATATAGCTATTTATTATATAATACACTCTCACTGTAATTTTCACCAAAATATTTTTAAAAATATTTATTTTTCCAACCACCCATTCTAAAGAAGAATGAAGATAGTTTTGTACAATTTTCCCTTGAACAAAAACCATAAATACATGTATTCATCGTTTTCAGCAAATCAATTATTTTTATTCAAGTATTGATTCATCGAAAAAAAAGGTTGTTAATAAGAAACAAAAGGTCTAAATAAGATTTTTATAAAGTTCAGAGAGAGAGAGACTTGCCTGAGCGAGGAGAACTAGCAAAGAGGAAAGCACAGTAGCGGTTAAAGCTGAAGCGGCGCACTTTAGCACTGATACGTTTTCAAGCGCCAGGGACAACCTCAAACCTTCTTCTTTCAGCTCCATTGGTTCACTTTTTTTCTTTTGGTTAACTCTGTAGTTAATAGTTATGGAAACCGTTAGATCTGCAATTATTACAGTAACAGATATGGAGAAATCTTTGTCCTACGATTCCATAAGAATAGTTTTGGCGTAACAGAGGAGAAAACAAGGTCTTAAATTTTGACAACATACAAAACAATCATTTGTAGACCAAAAAAAAAAAGTATAATCAAGACAAGAAACAGAGAAGAGAACGTACCGGAGAAAGAGCTCTGAAATTTGGGGTAAAAAAAGAAAGAAAGAAACTAGAAGAAGAAGAAGAAGAGATGAGCTCTGTTCATGAATGGAACCGTTCTGAGATTTGTGATCAAAGAAACCTGAGATATAGAGAGATGAAAGATGAGAGAAGCTGCCCGTAGTTGTTACTACGAATCCTCCGGGCAGTGACTCTTATGTAGATATCATCTCAAATTGACCTGCCCGGACCTGCCACGTAAGCCAAACAAGTGTGGGCTCTCTCTGCTAAGTCATACATATTATGCCGACCAAGATCTTCTCATCTCTTTATATGTATCTAATGTAGTCAAAATGGTTCAGAAAAGAAAAGCTTTTGTAACAAAGGGAACATATTCTCTTCTTCGTCTTCTATACTTTCATTCTTATTAGTTGTTCCAATTCCATTTACACTCTCTCTCTCTCTATCTTTTTATGCTTTTCCAAAAAAAATCTCCATCGTTCATAATATCCTTCTCCTTTAAGCACAATGATCTCTAGTACTAAAGACTCAAAAATGCCATGTCGTCATATTCTAATGCTCAATAATGATGATGCAACTTACACAGCAATATAACAAAGAAAAGCATTTATAAAGAGGAAAACTTTTGTTGGTTTCCCTCAAAAAGAAACCATACCTGAATCTATCTATGGCTTGAGTTAAGACCATTTGAGAATTGTTGGATCTTCCATTTCACCAGTTGCATTATTTTCCTGATTTTCTCACCAATAATCCCGGCAAGAACAGAACCCATCTTTGAAATGGTGAAACCTTGTAGTGTCTCTCACTATTATCTCCCTTCCCACAAGCTTGGAGATGAACTTTATAGCTGTATGGCAATCATTGCACACTCTGAGATTCTTCATGATCCTCAATGTGGTTTTATCCGGAGTGCTAATTAACCCGAAAGCTATTGCTAGTTTCTCGCTGTGGTGCCTTAGAATCTCCTCCTTAACCTCTTCTTCGAGGTCGTGTAGTACAGACGCAGTGTCAGGAACATAACCCATTTTCTTGATCTCGTCCCAAATTTTCTTCATGGTTATGTAGATCTCCTTCTTTTGTGGATGAATCCCGTCTTCGACTCCAAAGACATGGACTTTGTGCTTCACTTCAATCCAGCTAAACCCTTGTTCCTTCTTCACTCTCCCATCTTTCATGGATTTTCTGATCATAGCTGCTTCTCCCCATTTTCCACAAGCTGAGTATAGGTTAGCCAAGGCTGAGTACGCTCCGCTGTTCTCTGGCTCGATAAGAAACAATCTCTCTGCTGCAACTTTCCCAAGCTCGACGTTCTTGTGAACCCTGCAAGCAGAGAGCAGTGAACCCCATGTCACTACATCTGGCTCAATCGGCATCTTTTCGATGAACTCATGTGCTTCGTGTAATAAACCAGCACGTCCAAACAGGTCCACCATACAAGCGTAGTGGCTAAGAGTAGGTTCAATCTTATCCACATTCTTCATCATGTCGAAGTATTGACGGCCTTGATTGACCAAACCCGCGTGAGTACAAGCAGAGAAAACACCAACATATGTTATGTGATCAGGTCTTAGTCCTTCCATCAGCATTGTTTCAAAGAGCTCAAGAGCTTCATCTGCGTGACCATGCTGTCCCAACGCGATAATCATGGACGTCCAAGATACTGTATCCCTTTTGCAACGTATCAAGTCAAATGCCCGACTTGCCGATGTAATGTTACCTGCCTTTGCATACATTGTTATCAACGCATTGCTGACAGATACCGAATAAACTTCCCCTGACTTTACAGCACTCCCATGGATTTGCTTGCCATGACCCAGTGATGCTAAGCTTGAAGCTACACTTAACATTGCTGCAAGTGTGTAACTGTTTGGTCTCTGCCCATCTCCAACCATTGATCTGAAAAGGTTCATAGATTCGCCATACAAACCGTGTTGCTCGTATCCAACAATCATGGCGGTCCATACGACTACATCACGATCTTTCAACGAATCAAATATAGTTTTAGCTTGACTCATATCTCCAAGCTTGATATACCCATCAAGTAAAGCTGTAAAACCTTCGATCTTGAGATCAGTGGTTCCTCTTTGTTTTATGAGTCTCCGGGCAGTCTCGACCCCTCCACACCTCGAATACATCGATATCAGGGTGTTTAACACAATTCCAGAGATATCAAATCCTGTTGTAATGATATGCGAATGAATCTGCTTCCCAGTACTAAGCTTCTCAAGATTGGCGCAAGCAGATAACACACTCGCCCAAGTGAATCTATCTGGTGACAAGAGAGAATCCCTCAGCATATTCGAAAACATATCTAGAGCTCTGAGATCATACCCGCACTGATTATAACCAGAAATCATAGAATTCCAAGTGATGATATCGCGCTCAGCCATTCGCTCGAACTGTGCCATAGCAAGATCCGTCCGACCAACCTGCATTTGTAAAGCAATCATAGCATTCCAGCTTGAGATGTCTCTAACCACCATTCTATCAAAAACAACTTTTGCCATCATCGGATCACCACATTTTGCATACATACTAAGAAGGGAGTTTGACACGGAAACGTTATCACGAAGGCCAAGCTTAACGATGAAAGAATGGATCTTTTTACCTGTATCCAAACAGCGAGTTGCAGCAACCGATGCAAGCACATTCGTAAGCGTGAACTGCGTCGGCTCAATCCCTTCCCTCATCATTTCCCCCACAGTCCTTATAGCCATTTGATACTGACCAATTTTCTTAAACCCTACAATCATCGTGGTCCAAGAAACCGAATCCTTTAGAGGCAGTTGATCAAAGAACTCACA
The DNA here is from genome assembly GCA_002933935.1 of Eutrema yunnanense. Classification (NCBI taxonomy): domain Eukaryota; kingdom Viridiplantae; phylum Streptophyta; class Magnoliopsida; order Brassicales; family Brassicaceae; genus Eutrema; species Eutrema yunnanense. The sequence goes on from PKML01016274.1 coordinate 154,185, forward strand.
TGTGGAATCCATATCTCCTCGTTTGGCATAGGCCGAGAGAACCGTGTTCCAGGAGAAAGCCGTTCTCAGAGGCATTTCGTCGAACAACTTACGTGCGTGAAGAGCGTAACCAGTCTTCGAGTAGACGTTCATTAGATTATTCATCAGGTAAACGCTGAACATGAGACCCGATTTGATAACGCGACAATGGACCAATTCAGCTGTGAAACGACCATTGGACTTGAGAGACTTTTGCAGGAGATTGGTGCAGAGTTCCAACAGAGTATGTGACGAATGTGGAACCGGAGCATCCATTGGGAACTGTAGGCTAACAGAGATAAACGTACAACTTCAAAAGTTCCTTCTTTAAAGTTGGGAAATATGACCCTTATCCTTAGATCTAACCCTTGTATTCGAGTTTCTTGCCCCAAACGAGTTCCTCTTTCCCATAATCTCCCTGGATTAGGGTTACCGCAAGAAATCACGAGTCTAAATCTAAACCCAATAATATAAATTCATAAAATTCCCTCAAAAACAATGATTTTGTTCAGCTCGTACAAATCCTTATATATAAGGCCAAAACCAAATCGCCCAGAAATCTCAACGCCAATAATACTCCAAAGAAAGAAGAGCAGATCTGCAAATCAACCAAAAAACACACAACAAATCAGACGCATAATTGAGAATCCTCTCGATTTGATTCCGACCATGGAAAATTGATTCTACAGTTACCTTATCGTCCTCGCAATTTGAGAAGTGAAGCATCTGAGACAGAAATCAAACCAGTGGATCAAATTGAGATACGGATAGATCGTTGAAACTAAATCTGAATAGAGGATCGATCGATTTCAACGGTATCGGCGCAAAGTAATGAGAAATTGGAATTGAAATCTAATGTATTTTATTTTATTTGGTCTGGTAATTAATTTAATTATCTCTATCATCTTAAGATCTGTGTATTTGTTTTAGTTTTTTATTTATTTATAATCATCTATGTGTTTATTTATTGGATGGTACACATTTTTACCTCTTTGTTTTTTTTGGTGATCAATTTTATGCAATTAGTTGAGTTTTTTAAAAGGAAGATATTTATATTTTAAAGGGAAGATATTTATATTTTAAAGTTGCATAATATTTGTTTTAATTTTATAAATCTATTTTTCTTTTATTTTTGTTGAAAAAGATTTCCATATATAACTGATTGTTTGAAGTCACAACATTTGTTTGATTTTATTTAGAATAAATCTAATCCATAATTTATAAACACTAAATTCTATAGTTTTTT
>PKML01016274.1:158743-190477 GCA_002933935.1 Eutrema yunnanense
GGCATCTTTTCGATAAACTCATGTGCTTCGTGTAATAAACCAGCACGTCCAAACAGGTCCACCATACAAGCGTAGTGGCTAAGAGTAGGTTCAATCTTATCCACATTCTTCATCATGTCGAAGTATTGACGGCCTTGATTGACCAAACCCGCGTGAGTACAAGCAGAGAAAACACCAACATATGTTATGTGATCAGGTCTTAGTCCTTCCATCAGCATTGTTTCAAAGAGCTCAAGAGCTTCATCTGCGTGACCATGCTGTCCCAACGCGATAATCATGGACGTCCAAGATACTGTATCCCTTTTGCAACGTATCAAGTCAAATGCCCGACTTGCCGATGTAATGTTACCTGCCTTTGCATACATTGTTATCAACGCATTGCTGACAGATACCGAATAAACTTCCCCTGACTTTATAGCACTCCCATGGATTTGCTTGCCATGACCCAGTGATGCTAAGCTTGAAGCTACACTTAACATTGCTGCAAGTGTGTAACTGTTTGGTCTCTGCCCATCTCCAACCATTGATCTGAAAAGGTTCATAGATTCGCCATACAAACCGTGTTGCTCGTATCCAACAATCATGGCGGTCCATACGACTACATCACGATCTTTCAACGAATCAAATATAGTTTTAGCTTGACTCATATCTCCAAGCTTGATATACCCATCAAGTAAAGCTGTAAAACCTTCGATCTTGAGATCAGTGGTTCCTCTTTGTTTTATGAGTCTCCGGGCAGTCTCGACCCCTCCACACCTCGAATACATCGATATCAGGGTGTTTAACACAATTCCAGAGATATCAAATCCTGTTGTAATGATATGCGAATGAATCTGCTTCCCAGTACTAAGCTTCTCAAGATTGGCGCAAGCAGATAACACACTCGCCCAAGTGAATCTATCTGGTGACAAGAGAGAATCCCTCAGCATATTCGAAAACATATCTAGAGCTCTGAGATCATACCCGCACTGATTATAACCAGAAATCATAGAATTCCAAGTGATGATTGAAAGTGTTGTGTTGACTAAGTTGAGAAGCTGCCAGAACAGAGCATGATACAGCAGTAGGAACAAGACATGTTACAGAAACAGTTGCTGTATCAGTTGCTGTATCAGTTGGAAATAGCACACGAAGTGATACAAGGAAGCAGTACGGAGCAACTGATGACGTGAAGTTAAAGGGTGAGATATGGGAACACGAGATGTTATATATGCTAGACAAAATCGTCATACATGGTGTGACAGTTCAGACATAGACATTGGACAGAACTGACACAGTTGCTGAGTCAGTACTGGATGCAGGTGCTAGTAGAGCAGATGCAAAGGCAGTATTTTATGCGAGTGATACTCAGTGATCGACACATGATGGAAATACAGTGGGGCGATCAAGAAGACTGCATTTGGATACATCAGAGGATGTATCAGACGATGAGTCAAAACGTGGTACATCAGAGGATGTATCAGACGTTGTATCAGGAGGCAAGGACTTGACGTGGCGCAGAAGCTGATGTGGCAAGTGGCTTGCTGAGCTGGACGAAATCGCTGGAACGTATATCTGGTGTTTAGGGTTTTGACCCTTAACTATATAAACCAAGAGACGGTCTCATAAAGACCTGCGCGCGTCTAGGGTTTATGAGGAGAGGCACACAAGTGTGTGTGGCGTCGCCCCATCATACAGGATTTGTAGATCCGTTGGTGATGGTTGTTGGAGTACAAGCACATCTGTGAGATGTTGTTTGTATCGGTAGTAGCCGAGCGGTAGACTTTGTAGAGATACCGTGTCCACAGTTCGTCCATCTAGAAAAGAATGATAGGCATCGTAGTGTTGTACATCATAGCAATTGTAATTGCAATCTTGTTCTAGTGGATTTGTTCTGGACTAGGTCCCGGGGATGTAGAGAAACCGAACCTCGTTAAAAAACTCTATGTGTTATTTACTTTATGCTCATACGTATGCTCAAACACATAGATCTAGCCACAACTGCGTTTTCATTTGGTATCAGAGCGGGACTCGATAGGGATTCGTTCTTATTTTCGGGTATGATCTTGGATTTGTGGCTAGTGGAGAAAATTGAAGCCAATGAGATTCCTTGGCCAATCGTGAAAGGCTAGGAGACGACTATGGTGAGCAATGAAGATCCCACTGCGAATCATGGTTTGAAACTGCTTCTGTTTGGAGTTGATATCGCTGTCGTGAGTAAAAAGAGAAGCCATCGGAAAAGACAAGAAAAGCTTCAAGTCTGCTTACCATGGTATCTACAGCGGCGGCCGAAATTATTTTCGTTGGTTTTTTGCTATTGGAAAATCATTTGGTGGTAGGGTTGACAAATTGGGCTTCATCCATGGGCTTGATTTTGTTTTATTATCATTTGGATCTAATTAAAGCAAAATGTGAAGATGAGTTGTTTTCTCTTTATCAAGGTGGGCCCAAGGCTAACTCAAGCCCAATATAGTGAAAGCAATCTACGTGAAGATGACTTGAGCGTCGATGGGAAAGGAGCCGTCGCCGGAAAATCAAAAACTTGCAGTTAGAATTTGAAACTGAGAAAGCAAAGCAGAATTGGGGTTTGACAGTCATCATGGGTAGATTGAAAGATGGAGTCAAGAGTTCTCGTAAGAAGATGGTCCATATTTCTTGGGTTCTTAATGTTAAATTGCTTCGTTGATGCAAAAAGTTGTTCTACATGAAATTGTAAAGAAGAAAGAGAAATTAAGAGCTCTCGTCTCTAATCCGTCTGTCGAATTGAGAAGATCAAATCAGAGGCTTATGAAATTGGCTCTCTATGGAATTTAGAAGAAAAACTTTGTGATGAAGAAGCTCTCCGGCACCATGAACCGCGAATTCCGAAAGATTTAGAGAGTTCAAAGAAAGAAAATTCTCGATGGAGTAGAGTTTGAGGATTATCTTTGCTCGTGAGGTGTATTCGTGGCGTGACATCAGAATCAAAAGGAACATCCTAATAATGGAGAAACTCACAAAATTAGGGATTCAACTGCATCTTTAGGTATTAAGAGTCATAGCCAGTTGAAATTCGGATGTTTCAAAGATGGAGACGGTCGGATCCGCCGGAAATCATCTCAAGTGGTCGAGAATAAGATCCTCAGTTTCGCAGAAGATTAACTATTTCGTCTTTCTGGTTTATTGTTTTCTGAGGAAGAGCTTAATTGAAGGAAGATCTCAAATGCGAAAATTGCGGAGATAATGGCTTTGATTGGGTTTTCCGAAATCGATGGATTGATAAATTCAGGTTTTTTCTTAAGGGGTGCTTCGCTGGTAATTCTTATGGGCAAAAGGCTGATGTAAGGTGAAATTGCGAGTCATAGGAGAAGTTGAAGACGACATCAGAAAACGGACTTTGACGTGGTCTGGTTTATTTGTCATACTCGAGAGCTCTCGACTCAATTCTGGTTCTAAAATTGAGAAGATAAGGAATCGAAATCTGAAGTGTCATGTTCTGAATCGAGTACAAAAATCTGCAATGGTTCGTGATGAGTCAATGGAGCATGGACAATTTTGAGTGGTGATATTTGTGTTTCAGAATTGTCTCATATTGGCTCGGAGACGAAGAGAATAAGAAGAGAATGGTGAAGGAAACTACGAATGTCTTTGATGTACTCAAGTTAACAGAGAAATATCACCGGAAATTGCAGAGCTTCATGTCGTGTGTGCATTGGGTGCGTTCTAATGCCAATGTCGAAAAGATAGAGACGGATTCAAGTCACCGCCGTGGGTTGCAGAGTATTGATCAGAATTACAAGTTTCAGATTTTTTTTACTTCTCTGGTTTTCACAATCGAGAGATGGAGGAGAAATTATGAAAATCAGAGAGAGGGGGAGAGAAATCAAGATTCATTACAATTATTATATATATGGTGTGTGACGGTGACAGTGGCCATAGGTGGTTCGATGTCGTTCTTGTTGCTAATGGAATGGAAGACATCGTGTCTTTTCCCATTGGAAGATTGTGGGCTTGTAGTGAAAATTGGGCTTTGATTGACAATTTGTTTTGGGCCTATTAAAGTTCAAGCCCATCACAACTCAGGATCGAGTGTTTGATGTTCTTGCTCTTGCATCAGAATACGTGTGTGTGTGATGAATCAAGGGGAAGAGGGCTAAGCTCATAGCCGATGGAATCGAGACTAATGATGGAGTAGTACATGAGGTTGAGAAATCTGCTTCTAAGGTGCTGTTCAAATATAAAGTAGTGATGAGTTCTCTCTTCGAAAAGAAAAGATTCAGAGATGTAGAAGAAGACAAAAGAGATCAACTAGGCTCAGTTCCAGAAGAACTTAGTGCGGTAATTTCAGTTTTCTGGGCTTCACGAAATCAACGAATATGATGAAATTAACAAGGCCGTGGCTCTGATGATGACTGTTCGTGCATCATAAATGTCTAATTTGTTTAAAGTCTAATGCGTTTCTGGTGATCTTATGGTGTTGCAAAAATGGAGGAAGCGTTGATTTTGTCATCAAGAAAGAAAGCTTGTGGGTCTTTGCTATTGAACTGAAGAGGTGGAGAATATAAGTTTTCTTTTTGTAGGCTTCAGTCTTCATTAATCTCAAGTCAACTCCTATTGGTCTGTAAAAGTAGAGAAGTGATCTGGTTTGAGCTCGTGAAGAAGGGCTTTCAGTTTTCGAGTTCAGTGTGCTACAAGGTGAATGGAGATTGCAAACGATTCTGGCAAAATGCATTCAGTTGTGTGAGCTCAATTAGAGCTTGTAGTCAAGACCAAATGTCTGGAGGATGGATTTGCACGCTCATACGGACACTAGAGCTTTTCAACAGGGAGTCATCGTCAACATAATTCACCGGAGATGCACGGGTTGATCGAAATCATGTCGACATCTTATTTGTCATCAGAAAGGAAATTGTCGAAGCTACTGTGGTGTGTGCAAAGAGGCTTAAAGAGGTTGATGAAACATAATTGTTCTGAAGAAGGGTCTCAAGTGTTAGAGATCCACGTTGTGGTTGCAGAAGTCACAAAAGCCAAGGGTAATTAAGATAATCTGCAGGTTTCAAGCACGTGGTTTCAGATTGAGATGAATGCTTCTTCTTTTGGTGAACAAAATACAAGAAAATAGAAACAGGTCATCACAAATCTGTAGAAGAGAAGAAATCAAGAGATTCGTGATTATTGTGGGATCATGATTTCAAGGATAGAAGTAATTAGAAGTTCTATCTAGCATTGGTGAAACCCATAAGCTGTAAAGATCGGAGGTTGCAGTGACACGCTCTGATTTATGCAATTTTGTCAAGACTGAAAGTAGAGACAAATCAAAGAAACTCTGGATACATCTCTTAATGCATCAGAAGTAAAGTCGGTGTCTTGCTGCAAGAAGGATTAGACAAACTCGGAATTAGCTAAGTCTCTTTTTCAAGAGAGAAGTAGCTACAGAAGGCTTGTGAGTTACAAGATACAACAATGGAGTGAATTTCGAATTAACAGAGGAGATCTTCGGAGATGTTCAATGGTGGTCAGTTATGAATCGGATCTTTGGGTCTGAAGCAAATCAGCGATGTTCTTAACCCAATAGAGGTGGGAAAAGTATATGGCCTGAGCTCGGAAGTGAGAAATAACGTTAGAAAATCACTGAGAAATGCAGATCTTGATCGAAGAGGTCTCAAGTATGGTTCTGCAATCAAAGAAGAGAGGTGGAGTTTCGAATAGAAGCATCTTTTCCGAACAGAACGTGAAGGGAACTGAGAATGTCTCTGTTATATCTCAAGTTATCAGATGATATTGCCTGAGATGCAGAGATGATGGTCGGAAATGCGTTGTTTCCTTCTGTGTTTCTAACGGAAAAGAAGACATCAGTTATGTTCTATCTGAACTCTGACCAGAGAATTTGATCAAAAGAGAAGGAAGTTTCATGGAAAATTTGCTTAAATTCAGAGATTGTGATTGTTGAAATCAAATCAGGGTGCAGCAGAGGATGTTGATTGGTGATCAATAACCAGAGATAATCATTGTGATTTTTGTAACAGCAGATCTTCTGAGGATTTCAGGTTCAAGAGAAACGTTAGGACTGTTGGAAGTAAACCTATGAATATTCTCGAGTCATGAAGAAGACAGATCTGTCACATCAATTGCAAAGCTATGTTTGGAGGCTCAAAAATGTTCTGATCGGGCTGAAACTTGGTGGTAAGCTTATTGGCACTGTGGTTTTGAGGATCAACGGTGGGATCATAATTCCAACGGCTGGTTTGAGATTTATTCATACATTTCCGAGACAGATCTGTATAGAGAAGGTTGTGACCAGTCTGACAAGAAAGTGAGTTTGAATGGTTAAACAATGTCATTTTGATCTGATTTTTTTGCAGGAACACTCTGAACATATGGCACTCAGTTCTGGTCAAAATAGAGCTCATTTTGAGCTTTTAAGAAAGGTGGACGTTTTGCCGAAGTAGAGATGGTATTTGTAAGGCAACAAAAGGCTGGTATTGAAACTGTTGGGCATATGTCTTGATTCTTCGAATTTTCTGTAAATTGTTGCTAGAACTGCTACCACATCAGAAAGAGATTGTTCTGTGCGTACGGCAAGCTCAGATCTTGTTCCTATTGGCGACAGCAATAATTTTTTGATGTTGGGCCAGCTGTTTCTGAGCTACTTCATCTAATAGTCATCAGATTCAGATGTGAAGTGTCAAAGTTACGCCAAGAAAACTTGGATGCTTGGTAATATGCTTCGAGGATGTGTCTCGTGTTGGTTTTAACTTAGTTGTGCACTCAAGCAGGGGGAGATGAAGTCTTGATGAGATACATGAGAGTAAGCATACTTGTAATGCACATCTTGGTTTCAGGGAGAGTAAGGTTGTGTGAATTTGAATACCTGGATTACTCTTGTGATGCATAAGTTGCTTGAGTATCAAACTAAGCTAAAAAGGGAGAGATGATGTTAGATCTTATGAGCTAAGTGTTGATACATTAGGCGATCCATGAGAATAGGTGACAAGAAGCATGGCTAAGTGTTGACTGATCTCGGCAAGTCAAAGTGGGCGTTACAGAGAATTAACACAAATTGATGATATAAGATTGAGGGAGAGTTTGAAGAGCATCAGGTTGTGTGTATATGGAAAAGCTTTCTACAACTCAATAAACAAGGGAGAGATTGTTAGTGCAGTGTTTGACTGAGCTTAGAAAGTGGTGGAACATGTTGTGACACAACTATAAAGGAACGAACGATTTGATACATCAAGTGATGTGGTATTAGTTGTGTTTGAGCTCTACAACTCAGTCATCAAGGGAGAGATTGAAAGTGTTGTGTTGACTAAGTTGAGAAGCTGCCAGAACAGAGCATGATACAGCAGTAGGAACAAGACATGTTACAGAAACAGTTGTTGTATCAGTTGCTGTATCAGTTGGAAATAGCACACGAAGTGATACAAGGAAGCAGTACGGAGCAACTGATGACGTGAAGTTAAAGGGTGAGATATGGGAACACGAGATGTTATATATGCTAGACAAAATCGTCATACATGGTGTGACAGTTCAGACATAGACATTGGACAGAACTGACACAGTTGCTGAGTCAGTACTGGATGCAGGTGCTAGTAGAGCAGATGCAAAGGCAGTATTTTATGCGAGTGATACTCAGTGATCGACACATGATGGAAATACAGTGGGGCGATCAAGAAGACTGCATTTGGATACATCAGAGGATGTATCAGACGATGAGTCAGAACGTGGTACATCAGAGGATGTATCAGACGTTGTATCAGGAGGCAAAGACTTGACGTGGCGCAGAAGCTAACGTGGCAAGTGGCTTGCTGAGCTGGACGAAATCGCTGGAACGTATATCTGGTGTTTAGGGTTTTGACCCTTAACTATATAAACCAAGAGACGGTCTCATAAAGACCTGCGCGCGTCTAGGGTTTATGAGGAGAGGCACACAAGTGTGTGTGGCGTCGCCCCATCATACAGGATTTGTAGATCCGTTGGTGATGGTTGCTGGAGTACAAGCACATCTGTGAGATGTTGTTTGTATCGGTAGTAGCCGAGCGGTAGACTTTGTAGAGATACCGTGTCCACAGTTCGTCCATCTAGAAAAGAATGATAGGCATCGTAGTGTTGTACATCATAGCAATTGTAATTGCAATCTTGTTCTAGTGGATTTGTTCTGGACTAGGTCCCGGGGATGTAGGGAAACCGAACCTCGTTAAAAAACTCTATGTGTTATTTACTTTATGCTCATACGTATGCTCAAACACATAGATCTAGCCACAACTGCGTTTTCAATGATATCGCGCTCAGCCATTCGCTCGAACTGTGCCATAGCAAGATCCGTCCGACCAACCTGCATTTGTAAAGCAATCATAGCATTCCAGCTTGAGATGTCTCTAACCACCATTCTATCAAAAACAACTTTTGCCATCATCGGATCACCACATTTTGCATACATACTAAGAAGGGAGTTTGACACGGAAACGTTATCACGAAGGCCAAGCTTAACGATGAAAGAATGGATCTTTTTACCTATATCCAAACAGCGAGTTGCAGCAACCGATGCAAGCACATTCGTAAGCGTGAACTGCGTCGGCTCAATCCCTTCCCTCATCATTTCCCCCACAGTCCTTATAGCCATTTGATACTGACCAATTTTCTTAAACCCTACAATCATCGTGGTCCAAGAAACCGAATCCTTTAGAGGCAGTTGATCAAAGAACTCACATGTGGAATCCATATCTCCTCGTTTGGCATAGGCCGAGAGAACCGTGTTCCAGGAGAAAGCCGTTCTCAGAAGCATTTCGTCGAACAACTTACGTGCGTGAAGAGCGTAACCAGTCTTCGAGTAGACGTTCATTAGATTATTCATCATGTAAACGCTGAACATGAGACCCGATTTGATAGCGCGACAATGGACCAATTCAGCTGTGAAACGACCATTGGACTTGAGAGACTTTTGCAGGAGATTGGTGCAGAGTTCCAACAGAGTATGTGACGAATGTGGAACCGGAGCATCCATTGGGAACTGTAGGCTAACAGAGATAAACGTACAACTTCAAAAGTTACCTTCTTTAAAGCTTCCAATCTCTAAAGGTGACAACTTTGCGGAAATGAGAAAGAAAAGCGTTGAAATGTTGAATTTGCCGTCAAAAATTCAATTTTGCGTTGCCTTTCAGCTAAAAGTGAATGAATTTATTATGTCTCTTTCTTGAGGTGCAGAGAGAGAGAGAGAGAGAGAACATAAGAAATTCAAAGAAACATAAAAATACTACTCAGAAATTTGAAACATATGCTTCCTTCCACAAACTTAAACATGTTATTTTCCAACTTCGTTCCATGATAAATAGTTTCAAGAACATATTAATCATATGAGCTGCGATCAATCTAAACAATGCAGATTCCAATATGACGAATATGGGATTGTCGCCACAACACCAGACCACTCGATCGTCCCACAAATCCTTTCTCCAACGTGACCAAGAACATACTAATATTAAAACTCTTCGTTTTATGGTCGAGGGATTTAAAAACCACTAGCTAGATTTCCCTCGTATCCCGCCATTGCCCGCACACGTAAGAGAGACATGTCCTTCCCGTCTAACCAATCTTCTCCAAACGTTAAGCTTTATGTCAAACCCAATTAAAATAAGCATAGAGAATGTTCTCTACCACACACACGCAATCCACGTTTTCATGTAGCCTCTATGTGGTCTCCTTTCTTCTACCTTCTCTCGGATTATATTCAGCGAGTCTCTTACTTACCATATGAACCAGCCGCTTTCTTCTACCTTCTCTCGGATTGTATACACTGATTCTATCACCTTCCACCATGTAAACCTTACGCTCCAGCAACGCAATAGACTGCATATATACACCATGCATGGTCTTGGTTTCACTTTCTCCCGCCCTGCAAATTTCCAAATTTTTGATTTTGGATCCAACACTTCCACTTGGATTTCCTCATCAGGCCCTGCGAATCCGACGACACTCCTCACAAATATCTTCCCGTCGATTACTCCCACGCATGCCTTAACCTCGCGCCGAACTTTCATGATTGGTGACATTGGTCCCTGTGTAAACTTTCCAGAACGAGTAAAAAAAATTTGAAGCTTCAAAGTTAATAGACTTTTAGCAAAGATAATGTAACAATATATATATAGTCGCTGATCAAGTTGTGACATATATATCCATCGTGCTATATGCAAATGAAAAACAACCAAATATGCAATTCCTGGTGATGCTAACTGTTCAGCGAAGGGGACATATATATATATATTGATGTTATAATGATTCACAAGGTTTAGAAACATATCATAAACACCATCACACCATATCATCATTACCATCATAAACATAACTACTTTTAGATTTTAATCAGAAACACCTAGACAACGCCAAATGGTATAGCCACGAGGGACATATCCAACTGAATCAGACCACTCGACCTTTCCATGAATCGCTACTTCACTCTTATCAAACACGACCATTGCACACCAAATCTTCTTTTTAGTTGTATCACTAATATTGCTACAATCTTCCCACAGAAATGCAAGTTGTCCATTGCAATCCACCATTCCAACCGGATTTTCAATTGACTCATCAAGCTTCAAACCTTGAACCACTCTCCATACCTTCTCCTTAGAGTCATACCACATTATACCAACATTTGAGTAATAAACATAGATCACATTGTCTACCACACACACTCCACCTCTCCTCCATGTATCTTCATTCGCCAACTCGAAAGTCTCACATGTACCATCTTCTGCATTGTAGATTATGTGACTCCCACCTCTGTAACTCATACCATAAACCTTCCCATCCACAGCCACAGCTTCTTTCACAATTGCTCCAAGTCCCGTAAATATTTCTCTGTATCGGATTCTTCCTTGAGAGCTTAATGGCCCAACTTCCCAAGTTTGAGTCTTTGGTTCAAAAACTTCAATCTGAATCAGTTCTTTGGGGCACCCTCCCATTACGTATATTTTCCCATCCAAAACTGCCACGCCGGGTGACATGCGGGCCACCCTCATACTAGGACACATGCACAACTCGCCGGACAAGGAATCGAATTTCCATAGGTCTGGGGACGAATTATACATGTATCCACCAATAAAGTAGATCTTGGAACCTATAGAGACGGTGGAACAATACAGCCTCGGTTCAGAAAGAAGCGGGATTGAGTTCTGATCACTTGTTTTCTTCTCGTTTGGGTTAAAAGTGAACCAATGAAACTCCCGGCGAATGGTTTCGGTCGTAAAGCGTACATATAAGAGAGGATAATCTTTTTTGCCCATCAAGGACCGCATCCGTGCAAGCTCAGGTGAGAGCACAAGGGACCGGAAGCTTTTGGAAACACGAGAGAGGACTGTGTCATACCGTTTCGGGACGCGGGCTAAGCATTTAGAGACGACATCGTTTGGTAATGACGATAACATCAAAGAAGATTGGTCGGCGGCTAAGGCTGTGGTGGAAGACACAATCACTTGTGGATTAGGGTTTCCATAGATTAAGTTTACAACTCGTCTTATGAGTTTACATTGGAGGAGATAAAAACTATGTATAACAATGAAACTTGTTTTTAGTAACGACAACAAACCCGACGCTCGATGATTATTTTCTTGCGGTGGCTGGTCGTCGTTGGAGGCGGCTGCGGTAGACATATCATATTTTAAGGAGAAGGAAAAAAAAAAGGTTGATTACAAATATGGATAACAAAAAGGACCAACAGTAACGCTCTCGGCGATTTAGGCGTTTAGGGTTTCCTTTCTAATCGCCGCCGTCGGCGCAGCCTCTCGCTCGCCGGCGAGAAGTCTCCTCCCTTCCGTTCGCTCTCATGGCCTCTGGCGAGCTTTCTCCCGTTCCACCGCCGGTTCCCCCCGACGATCTGCTCTTCCTCCGTCATGCTCCGTTATCAAAAAATCCCATTTCGTCTCCTTCTCCACATCTGTCTTCGGGGTTTCTCCCTGTCGAGTTGGGGTCGATGGGTTCTCCGGCAGCTCCTGCGTCTGGTTCGCAGTGCAAGGTTTCTCCGGCGGCTAATCCGGCTCCTGTCCCGTGGATCTCAAAATTCAAATCATCTTTTCAGAATCTCTCAAAAGTTGCCTCTCCGACTTTCTCTGCTGATGGTGTTCCTCAAGTCGCAACGCCTGATTCGATTATTCTGGGCTCTTCTCAACTTTGGAAAGATCATTTAGTGGCTTACTTCCACGGTAGTCCTCCTTCTCCGGCGAAAATTTTCACTGATCTGAACCCGATTTGGGGTAAACAAGGGAGAATTTCCGTTAAATTTCATTCACCGGGTGTGTGTCTCATTTACATTCCGTGCGTGGTGACGAGACAGTGGGCTCTCGACATTGGCTTCTGGCACTCAGGCAATTGTTCCTTCACGGTTTCCTTGTGGTCTTCATCCATCAACTTAGCTCCTATGAAGTTGGAGCATGCTCCCATTTGGGTTCTCTTCCGAAATGTTCCTCCAGAGTTATGGTCTCTTGTTGGCTTCAGCACAATAGCATCATGAGTGGGGTTTCCTGTTCACTCGGAATTCCCTAAGTTGAGCCCCTACACCAATGGGGTTGTTAAATTGAAAGTCGTGGTCGAATTAGCAAAACCCCGACCCATCTCGGTGCGTATTTTAGATAAGCTGAACAACTCCGTTCTTGTTTCGGTGGAATTCCCCAAGCTTCCTCCAAAATGCAGTCTTTGTAGTGACTTTGGTCATTTAGCGCTCCGTTGTCCCCTTTCATCGGTTCCAAAGGGTCCTTACCCTTTGAAAAGTGGTGGTCCCATGCTCAAAAAAAAGGAGGAGGGTCAACCTCCTAGTAACAACCAAGTCGATATAGAAGCTGCAGACTTGCTGGTTTTTGATTCTCGATCTAGTGAGAGGCTATCCCAAAGCTTGCCTAGCTCTCCTAAAGCTTCAAAATTCCCCTTGGTTACCAGTGATGTTAGTAGTTCCGGTGGGTGGACTCGAGTTGTGAGAAGGTCAAAGGTTCCTCATGCGTCCTCTAAAGCTTCTTCTGGTCATCCAGTTGTGCTTCCAGTTACTGCGGCTCAATTTAAGGAAGAAGAGGAACTTATTCAAAATACTCAGGCTATTATTAGGAAGAGAATAGCGTCTTTGGAAATTGATCCTCCTGCTTTTGTCGCTGCCTCCTCTCGGAAAAAGGCTAGAAAGAAGCAGCGCCAACGTTTGCTTTTGCTATCATCCTCCTCGCCGGTATCCTCGAGTTCTCAGGCTCATCCGGTAACTTCATCAGATTCTGTACAAAATTCAGCTTTCAATGGGCAATCGCGGTTGCGAAATGTCCAGCTTTCGAAAGTCTAAGTGCTAGGCACTCTCCTTTTTGACTTCTTATGAAGTGTTTTTGTTGGAATGTTCGGGGCCTAAACGGCGATATAAGGCAACTAGTAGTTAAAAGGTGGATCTCCACCAACCGTCCCTTGATAGGCGGCTTTTTGGAAACGCATGTGAAGCAATCAAATTTAGGTGGCTTAGTGAATAGATCTTTTCCAGGCTGGAATTTTGATGCTAATTATTCTGATGGGGTCGAGAATGGAAGGATAGTTGTGATTTGGAAGCCTTTCCTTTCTGTAATTACTTATCTAAAGTCTCCCCAGTTGATGCTATGCGGGGTTTTTAATCCCACAACAAATAAATCTTTCACAGTGGCTTTCATTTATGCAAGGAACTTGAGAACTGAAAGGTTGCCCCTTTGGACCTTGATTAAGGAGTTGGCATCTTCCTCCTTGTTGCGAGAGTCTCCATTCTTGCTGATGGGGGATTTCAATCAGGTTTTATCAATGTCTGAGGTTTTTTCTGTTTCTCCGAGTTCTGTTTCTTTGCAAGGGATCTCAGATTTTCAGGAGTGTCTTTCAGAAGCTGGACTTTTCGATATGTCAATGAGGGGCTGTCACTTCACTTGGAGTAATAAATGTCCTCTAAATCCTAAATCCCGCAAGCTTGACAGAGCTCTTATTAACGAGGCTTGGCAGGATTCCTTTCCCACTTCTAATGCTCTCTTTGATGCTCCTGGGGATTCAGATCATTCTCCTTGCTTGGTTTCTTTGTCCAATGAAGTAGTAACGAGGAAGTCTCGGTTTAATTTCTTCCTCTTCTTTACTTCTCATCCAGATTATGGCAGGCTGATTCGGGCTGCGTGGCAGACCCTTGTTATCCCGGCAGGCCCAATGTTTTCTCTTTATCAAAGGTTGAGAGCAGCTAAGTTTTGTTGTAAGGAGTTGAACCGTAGGAGCTTTAGTAATATCCAGGCAAGGTCCAAGGAAGCTTTTGAGAAACTTGAGGTTATTCAAAGGCAATTGTTATTGTTACCTTCTCAGTTGCTTTTTGAAGAAGAAGTTGCTTTAAGAAATTCTTGGTTATTCTTAGCCTCTGCGGAAGAGATTTTCTTTCAACAAAAGTCTAGAATCAGGTGGTTAACAGTAGGAGATGCGAATACTACTGTCTTCCACAACTCTGTGAAGGCAAATTTATCGAGGAACATTATTCACTTTCTGCGTGATGATGCTGGTAATAAGATTTCAGATCCTCTTCTCTTGAAAAGCATGGTAATTCAATTCTATTCGTCTTTGTTGGGAACCGCTAATGCTGATGTTGAACCTTGTTCTGTTTCTCAAATCCAAAGCTTGCATTCCTTTAGGTGTGATTCTGCCTTAGCTTCTAAGTTGTCAAGTATTCCTTCGGGAGTGGAAATAAAGGCTGTAGTTTTCTCTCTTCCAAAGAATAAAGCACCTGGGCCTGACGGATTTACAGCTGAGTTTTTCACGACCTCTTGGGATTTGGTGGGAACTGATTTAGTCACAGCGGTGCAGGACTTCTTCATTAACTCCACAATGCTGAGGCAGGTTAATTCCACTGTTTTAGCTCTGATCCCTAAAGTCACAGGAGCAGCAAAGCTGTCTGATTTCAGGCCAATCTCCTTGTGTAACACAGTTTACAAAGTAATATCTCGAATTATAGCCTCTCGCCTAAAGTGTTTCACATCGGAAGCAGTTCAAAGAAATCAGGTTGGGTTTGTAAAAGGCAGATTGTTATGTGAAAATGTTCTGTTGGCTGCTGAGTTAGTGAGTGATTTTCACAAGCCAGGAGTCTCCTCCCGGGGTTGCCTCCTAATAGACATCACAAAGGCCTACGACAATGTCGATTGGTCTTTTATTCTGAATATTTTGGAGGCTTATGAGTTACCAGAAGCTTTTATTGGTTGGATCAGGTTATGCATAACATCTCCGCACTATTCTATAGCGTTGAATGGAGAATTAGTGGGGTTTTTTCAAGGGAGAAAAGGCTTGCGTCAGGGAGATCCGATTTCCTCTTCCCTTTTCGTGCTTGCGATGGATATCCTCTCCAAACTTCTGGATAAGGCTGCGAGAGAAGAGATCTTTAACCGCATCCAAGCTGTTTGGATCCTCTTATCACTCATTTGAGTTTTGCTGATGACGTTCTCATCTTTTTTGAGGGCTCCTCATCATCTCTGGGTGGAATTCTAAATGTTTTGAATTCTTTTCAGAGAATGTCGGGTCTGGCTCTTAGTTTGGGGAAGTCTTGTTTATTCATTGATGGTAACAACCTTGTTTTCTCTAGAGAATTGGCTGACAGGTTTGGGTTGCAGCTGGGATCCTTACCAGTCCGTTACTTGGGACTTCCGTTGATGCCTCATAAACTCAGACCCCAAGATTTCCAACCGCTGATTGATAAGGTAAAGGCTCGGATCTCGTCTTGGACAGTAAGGCATTTATCTTTTGCCGGAAGGTTGCAATTGATTCAATCGGTCTTATTCAGTATAATAAATTTCTGGGCAGCGGTGTTTCCTCTTCCGAAAGGATGCTTAGAATCTCTTGAAAAAATTTGTAATGCTTTCCTTTGGAGTGGGGCTCCGAATTCAGCGAGAGGTGCAAAAATCTCTTGGGAATCAGTTTGCACTCCAAAAGAAGCGGGTGGTTTGGGGCTGAGAAGGCTAGGGGATTCGAACCAAGTTTTTGGTTTGAAGCTCATTTGGCTTTTGTTTGCTGCAAATGGGTCTTTGTGGGTCGCCTGGATAGAGAAGATGGTTATTAGAGGCAGGTCTTTCTGGAATACCGATTTTCAGCGTTCAGGGAGTTGGATTTGGAGGCGTCTGATGAAGCCCCGCGTTCTAGCACGACCTTTTTTAGCATGTCAGGTACGGTCTGGCCTTTCAGCCTTGTTCTGGCATGATGATTGGACAAGTTTGGGTCCTTTGATTGACATCACGGGTCCAAATGGTCCAAGAGTTTCGGGTATTTCATCCTTGTCCTCAGTTAGTGAAGCTTGTGCTGGTGGTGGGTGGACTATATCTAGAAGGAGGCATCCGATTTTAACTCTTCTTCGTGTTTGTCTCCCATCAGAACTGCCTGCATCTCTATCTCAGGAACCTGATTTTTTCCTTTGGCGGAATACTGCTGGAATTCCTCCCGGAATCTTCTCAAATTCGAAGACTTGGTTATCGCTTCATCCATCTCCCCCCATGGTTAGCTGGTTTAAAGCAGTTTGGCCGATTATTAGAATCCCCAAGCATTCTTTTATGCTTTGGGTGGTTTTAAGGGACAGGTTACCAACGCGTGATCGGCTTAGAAGTTGGGGCCTCAATGTTCCAGCCGAGTGTCTGCTGTGTGGATCTCTCGCTGAATCCAGAACCCATCTCTTTTTCGATTGTGTTTTTTCTGCTGAGGTTATAAAATTCCTTTTTATCCACAATGACCTCTTGCCTCCCTTATTGCTTGAAGACCTTGTTGTGTGGGTTCAATCCTCCTCTCGTAATAGGAAGCTTAAGGTCATATGTAGTCTCGCATTCCAATCAGTGGTGTATTTCTTGTGGAAAGAGAGAAATTCGAGGCTCCACACTTCCTCTTCCAAACCGACCCAGGTTATTGTCAAGGAGATCCAGCTTATTATGAGGGCAAAATTGCTTGGATTAGACAGGGATAAGCTTCAGCAATCTCCCGTTCACTCTTCATCCATTTCTGCTCACACAGACTCCTACCTATTCACTTGGTTCAGATATTTTCAACCATAGACTATGTTCTCCATTGGTTACTCCTATTCGCTTGGGTCACTAAATCCAGCTTCACTTGCGTTTCTCTCTGTCATGTATCTTGCATTTTGTAATCTTTATGTTTTTCTTCTGTAATTTTCTTTATTCATCCTGATCTGAATCATCTTGTATTTTTCAAATGATGTCTCCTTTGGGGAGGAAGAAGAAGGTGAATAAAGAATGAAAATTAAAAAAAAAAAAAAAAAAAAAAAAAGAAGGTTTAGGAACCCTAATTAATTAACACAGGTGCTATTTATAAGTGTTTAGTTACATTAAAATTGATAAAGATAAATAAATTTAAAAGTATAATTACGACATACGCCTTTATTATGTAAAAAGAAAATTTCACGGACTCACCTAACTAAAAAATTAGGTTAAAAGTTTCGTAATTTCATCCTCCTAATCAATCTGATTCTAATGGCGAATACACTCGCCCACGAGCCACCGCGAAGAATCATCCCACCGTCGTTACGTTGGCCGTCATGGTTCTCCTCACTGCCGATCGAAATCGTCTGGAAAATCTTATCCCACGTCCCGAAACGCTATTACCCAATCCTCTGTTGCGTCTCCAAGAACTTCCGTAATCTTGTCCGTTCGCCGGAGATTCACAGGATTCGTTCTCTCCTCAGCAAAGATTCTCTCTATATCTGTTTCATGGACGAAACAAATCGCATACAACACAACCGTCATTGGTTTACTCTCCGCAGGATTGAGAATAATCCAACAGAGAATCAGTTCGTCGTCTCCGTCGATCTTGTGTTTCCTTATCATCACGAGCCCTACCCCTCAACAGTCGCAATTGGTCCGGAGATTTTCTTTATTTGCGGAACACACATTCCCTCATCAAGCTTGTATATCTTTGATTCCCGATCTGGAAAGTTACGCCAAGGACCTAGTATGAAAGTGGATCCATTGTCCAATCACGTGGGGTCAGTCGGTGGTAAGATATATGTGATCGGAGGCTATAGAGGCGATGAGATTCAAGCGGAATCATTTGACCTAAAAATGCAAACTTGGGAACCAGCGCCGATTCCTAAGGAACAATGGTTGTGGCATCCGGCTGCCACTGTTTCATTAGACAGGAAGGTTTGTGTGTTTATGTTTCTTGAAGACAATGTTGCTTGCTACGATACTAGAGATGGTTCTTGTGAGAGTTTTGAGTTGCCAAAGGATAAATGGTGGGAAACGGGTTTGTGTGTGATAGAAAATGTGCTCTATGTTTATTACGCTAGGCTCGGGTTGATGTGGTATGACTCCAAGCTGATGCTATGGAGAGTGGTTAATGGTTTGAACAATCTCAACAAGGTTCGACCCGTTGGAATGGCGGAATACTATGGAAAGATGGCGTTTTTGTGGGTAGAATCGAGCGATGTGTGTAGTGAAACCAAGGAGATTTGGTGTAGAATGATTTCTTTGGATAGGAGTGAAGTAGGGATCCATGGGACTGCAGAACCGCCTCAACTTATGGGGATTGTTCCTGTTGGCTATGAATTGCAGCATTGTCTATCTCTTTCAGATTAAAGAGAATAAATTTATTGAGGCTAATGAAAATTTTTGGATGATGTTTATACTTTTTGAGTCATCATCAATACAATTTGTCTACAAGGGAGTGTAATTCTCTTTTTTACAAGGGTTTGCTGCGTTTTCTCTTTTCCCCCTGTCTTGATTGGATATTTTGTTATTGATTCAATTCCATCTACCGTTTGTTCTATGATCATAATTAAGGATCAAATCTAAGGACCAATACCATTTTACTATGGCTTACCACCAACATGTTCCTTGTCGGAATTAGAGAGATGAGCCCTATTCATTATGATGATTGTTTTGATGTTTAACACAGATAGTCAACACAACAAAACGTAGGCGTGAAGTTAATTCCATATCAGCGCATGATTCTAAAAAGAGAGCATGCCATAGATGGTTTAGTATGTTCATGCTAACTTGTATTACACGTTGTAAAACAATAATGGCAATTCTGTAGACTGTAAATACTTTTTTTTTATGTATAAATATTAGGATTAGGGCTCCGTGAATTTCATCTACCAATTAAGATAGAAATCCCCTGAAATTTCAAGACCATGTCTACCATTTCCACTGCCGCTTCCAACACCAACGAGCCACCGTCGTTGCCAGACGACCTCGTTTTGAACGTCTTAGCCCGAGTTCCGAGACGGTATCACCCAATTCTCTCTTGCGTCTCCAAGAACTTCCAATCTCTAGTGCGTTCTTCGGTGCTTCACGAGACTCGTTCTCGCCTCGACAAAGATTCCTTCTACGCCTGCCTTAAAGAATATGATGACTATGTTCCTTACACAACCTATGTAAGAGGGTCCAAGTACGTGTGTGGCCCGCCGTTTCACAGTCGCCGGACTTGTTGACGATAACATTTACAGGTTTAAATGGTACGACAACGAAGACGAATCCAAGCGGAAGTGTTTGACACATGACTCAAACTTGCTTCTTGGGGTCTTCAAATCCCGACATGTTGCTGCCTCTGTTCAAACCATGATGAAACAAGAGACCACCTGCTGCTGAATTGTTCTTATAGCCAGGTAATTTGGCAGTGCATCCAGCAAAGGTTAAGGCTTCCCATCTGCTCCTTTAGCACTTGGACGGATATACTTGCGTGGACATCTTCTCAAACAAAATCTTCGCCAAGAATTCTTCGAAGACTAGCCGCTCACTCTGCAATATATCATATTTGGAAGCAGCGAAACAACTATCTTCACAACCAGCAACTGATTCCTCCATCAACAGTCTTTCGAGAAATCGACAGGGAGATTCGGAACACGATTACGGCTCACCGATATAGACGTCATTTTCAAGATTTAATGATCCTATGGATCCAATGAGGATATCTCCCCTTCCTTAAAAACCTTTGTTTCCTTGTTTTTTTTCTTTTTTGGCAAGGTTTCAACTCTTAGGTTAAGCTTCAATTCTTAGATTAAGCTGCTCTCTGTAAAAACCTCAATCTTCATTTTAATGATATTAACTATTTAGCAAAAAAAAAAAAGACTCAAACTTGGGATGTAGCGCCAAATCCCAATTTGAAAAGGGAATGGATATGAATGTCGGTGGTAGGCCCGTAACTAAACAGAAAGATTTATGCGAGGAGTATTGCTGGACAAGTCATAGTTTATGATCCTAGAGATGGTAAATGTGAGAAGATTGATGTAGAAAATAGTCGTGAGTGCAGTAATTAAAGATGTGTGTGTGTGATTGAAAATGTGGCCTACATTTACAAGTCTAGAATTGGGTTAATGTGGTCTAACTCTAAGGAGAAGGAATGGAGAGTTGTTAATGGTTTGGAGCTCGACAAGTATTCTGCCTCCGAAGTTGTAGTGGCTGAATACAATGGAAAGTTGGCATTTTTGTGGCATAAAATGATGAAGAATGATATTTGGTGTGCAATGATCTTGTTGTATAGAAGTGGAGTAGAGATAACAGGGAAGGTTGAGTGGTTTGATCGCGTACTTTCAGTCCCTAATGGCTATACGATTATGCATTGTTTAGGTCGTACGGATTAGGTAAGTTATGATATGTTCGGCCTGTTTTGGTCTAAATTGCTCTTTTTTGTCTTATAATTTTCATATTGTCTTCTTTTTCAGTCATGAATCTCATCCAACTTCCTAAGTGAAATAAGAAACTAAAATTGAAAACTATGTTAGTTAACATCTTAACTAAACGAATATTGCAGCAAGCTTTGATCATAAAATGACCATTGATGAAATTGCATTAGTTGCAGACCCAACGAATGAGACCACTTTGCCTCTCTAGGGATAATAATAAAACATGTGTCATTTAATTAATCATGAAAACCTCATCATATTCGCAGATCAATATAGGTTAACATTTGTAGTGTTCTAGATTTATTGTTATGAATCAGATCGAAAAACTAAGAGAGAAATTGCAAATTGTGGCAAAACCTCGTTTAGAGTTTCTGTATTAATCGTGTGAATAATGTTTACAAACCCTAAAACCTTGTATTTATAAACCCCAAAACCCGATTCCTAATCCCACTAATTAAAGAAAAACCCTTTTCTAAGCTTTTGATCGGTTACATTCCTCTTCTCGTTCAAACAGGACCCATAGCATACTTAACATTATTTGTCACCTAGAAGCAAAGTTTATTTATCAACTCTGAAAGAGTTACAATAGGTCTTTTGATCCTTCTTGTGGATTACGTTTTTCCAAAATTGCTAGTTTCCAAACCTATAATATACATACATGAAATTTGTGTTGTTGTTGTGGTTTGATTATGATAGATTACATGATTCTACCAACCTATAACTTAAAAAATCGTGTTTACTGGAAAAAAAGAGAGAAAAAAACATAATAAAAAGAGACCATAAATCACGAGATCTTCACTAACCCATCGACACTACAATGTTAAGCATTCTTGAATATAAGTTCAGTCCCGAAGAGCTTGTTCGTACCTATCCATGGGTAGTACATCTAGAAAGCTTGGAATGAAAAACATTTTAGCGAAATTGTTCAGTCACCTTGAACATTATAGATATCGTCCGAAGTGGATTGGATCTTGGCTAATAGCTCGCAAGACACATCCTTAAGTGAACCAATGATCCATTGAGAACCCCCTATATTTGAAGACAGCAACTTTCAAATGTTTTATTGACGGTTCTTGAAAAGTTGAAGAACAAACTAATGGTGAAGGCTAAGTTTAAAAAAGAAGAATCGTTTTTGTTCATTTTTTTGTAACAAATTCTACGCAACTGACTTATATATGGTATTAAATTTAGAGACATTGCAAGATTTCTCATGACAAAAAATGAAATGTTGTCTTTTTTTTTTTTTTAACGCTGAATAATCAGATATTTTTTTAAGCTGAATAATAATATTAAGAGAATTAAAAATATCAAAGGTTTTACAAAAACCAGAAAAATGATTCACCGAGGGATGTTAAGTAAATAAATGTCATATTTTTGCGTAGGTAAATGTCATAATTTTGTTTTTTACTTTTTTCAATTAATATATATTAAATGTTTTTGTCTGAAAAATTTAGCATATAAATCATATTTAACAAAGTTTTGTAATTACTTATCTGACTAAAGGATTAGGTCAAGTCTTCGGACAAACAAATAAAACTCTTTAGTCTTTTGGTTTTCCTGTTTTCCTCTTCAATTCGCGAAAACCCTAGTTCGAAGATTCTTGTCGGGATCGTAATCTTCTGTAGATCCTCGGAAAAGAGGATAAAGTTATCAAATTCATTTCGGTCAAATCGAGAATGAGTCAGCCTTCCGTGATTCTCGCAACGGCTAGCTACGATCGTACCATCCGATTCTGGGAAGCCCAAACCGGTCGCTGTTACCGTACCATTCACTATCCGGCTTTGGTCTCTCTCTCTCTCTCTCGATCGCTAATGATATAACTTATCAATTCATCTGAAACTCTTTTTTTTCCTTCGATCAGCCTATAAAAGAGCTCGTGGAAAGCCGAGATAACTCTAAGCCTCAGCATGTAAATAGGCTCGAGATAAGCCCAGATAAGCGTTACCTAGCAGCAGCTTGCAATCCTTACATACGACTCTTTGATCTCAATTTCAGTAATGAACATGTAAATATCCTTTTATTTGTTTTCAATATTGTGGTCTTTAATTTGTTTTCTTGTGAAATGATCTTGATATGGAGTCTTACGTAGGTGAGGACCTTTATTTCACACACCAGCAATGTTATGGCA
This sequence comes from Eutrema yunnanense, assembly GCA_002933935.1. Lineage (NCBI taxonomy): Eukaryota > Viridiplantae > Streptophyta > Magnoliopsida > Brassicales > Brassicaceae > Eutrema > Eutrema yunnanense. Next base: position 181,453 of record PKML01016274.1, read on the forward strand.
CTTGGATTTCAATGTGATGGCAGAATGATGTATTCAGGATCAGAGGATGGCACAGTTAAGATGTGGGACATGAGGTACAACAATTTTCTTTTAGCTGATGTAATCAATGTTTAATAGATTCATTCAATAATGTTCAAGTGTGTGGATACTTAACAAGTTGATTTGCTTGATCTTGGCAACACATTGTTGACTCGTAAAAACCTAAATGCAGGGCTCCCAAATCCCCAAAGGAGTATGAAAGGAGTTGTTGCATAAAGGATTATGAAAATGTTCCCGCAGTTAACACAATTGTTGTACACCCAAATCAGGTATATAGCCAAGTCATCTTATTACTTGTTAGTGTTTCTTTCGTTATCTGTTGTACTTGCCTCACTTGTTATCACTATCTGTTTGGTCTTTGTTCTTTCTTTTTTTCTTTTTTTTTTGTACAGAATGAATTGATATCTGGAGACCAAAACGGAAATATACGTGTATGGGATCTCAGAGCAGATTCGTGTAGGCTTGAACTGGTATATTTCATTATCCTAAACTTTCGTTTATGAGAATCCAATGACAATCACTCAGGTGTGTAACTATATATATATATATATAGGTACCAGAAGTTGGTATAGCTGTACGGTCTTTAACGGTTATGTTGGATGGGACAATGTTGGTTGCTGCTAATGACCGTGGCACATGTTATGTATGGAACATGTTGCGTGGGAAACAGGTACTCTTCTTATATGCAAATCTTTCTCCTTTAATCATGTCGTAATTTTTTTTCTTTATATGTAATCCGAGCCAGAACCCGACCAAACCTAGGGTATACAAACTCGTTGGATTCAAAGACACCATATGACTAATCCGGGACCAAACACATAGTCAACTAGTCGAACAAGTGTTTTTTTTTAAAACCATACTTCTTTATTCATTGAAACAGTTTACAAACCATGCCTCGAGGCCATACAGTTTTTTTAGAGATTACATGAGGTGTAAAGATTAGAATACAAAAGCTTGGAAAATATATTACCCGAATCTTCTGCTTTTGATAAGTTACATACCATCTCTTAAAGACACAACTAGCCCCGGCCACCTTGTTTACCATGGCCACGATTACCACGTCCACCCTTTATGGTTTGCCATTTAGCCTTGCATTTTGTTTCTAGCGGTAATCGAACAGGGAAAAAGCGAGTTTACACCTTGTCCCATTCAAGTTTGCGGAAAGTCTGCTAGATAGACATTATCGAATAGCCCTTTTTGATGAGAGATATGAACAAGAGTACCACCAGAGACCAGGCAACAGTCGCTTAGTTATTACTATTTTTTATAAAAAAAATTATGATGTAATTGTCCATGCCATTTAAAAATTCTATCTTTTTCAGAAGATCAACGAGTTTGAGCCCCTTCAAAAGCTACAAGCTCATAATGGCCCCATCCTTAAATGTCTCCTATCTCCTGAAAACAAGTATAATGTGTTTCTTAGTCTTTCTCTCAAACCGTTTTCTTCGTCTTCTCCAGCCCTTCAATGCTCTTTTATATCTTTGTTAATCAGATATCTAGCGACCGCATCATCTGACAAAACTGTCAAAATATGGAACGTCGATGATTTCAAGCTAGAGAAAGTCTTAACAGGTATGGTTTCCATGTTTTTGAAAGTAGTATATTCGTTCTCCATTAAGTATACTATATCATCAATCTTATTTAACAGGACATCAAAGATGGGTCTGGGACTGCGCCTTCTCAGTGGATGCAGAATTTCTTGTAACAGGTACTAATCTATTTATACACTTTAAAACTTGTCCGAGACATAAAGAGTCATTAAACTGGTTTTGATTCGGTGTAATATGCACAGCATCATCGGACATGACGGCTAGATTGTGGTCGATGAAAGCGGGAAAAGAAGTGAGAGTGTACCAAGGACATCACAAAGCCACTGTGTGTTGTGCACTCCGTGATTATTAAACCCTGATTAAGAATCAAAGAGGCTGAAATTATGAACAAATCATGATTGTGTTGTATCTGTTGTTTGTGTTTTAGAAAACTCTTGTACATTTCAACCGGATCTGTTATAATTGCTGCTATGATAAGTTGAAAAATGGCTTATTCCCCTGGAATTTGTTACCCCTCATTTTTATCCGGCTCATTTTTATTTCACTCATTTTTATTCCACTCAACAATTATTCAATTTATTCCTTTGTTGACAACCATTTGCACCCTTAGAGATGCAAGAGAGAATTGGATGATAGCATTTCAAAATGATGTTGTTTGGTAACGAGGATAACGACGAAGGTGACTGTGGATGATGATTGTTTGTTTGCGGCGGTTCGTCGGCTTTGGAGGAGGAGGCAGCGGTAGACATTATGATATGCCTTAAGAATTAGGCCTTAGGGCATTCTTCACTAAGACCCTAACCCTAAGAGCAAAGGCCGTTCAACCGTCGACACACGGGTTTTCAGAATTAAAGAAACCGTCTAGCTCGTTTCTAAACTTCTTATTAATTTCTGTATCCATATCATTTTCATTTTACTTTAAATAAATTTTTTAAGATCTCCTCAGATTTTCTTAACTTTAGAAGAGAGATTTGATAGATCTTGTAATGACTAATGACACTCTAAATAGTATTTTACACTGTAAATGTCATTATACACTAATGTCATTATAATCTTCTTTATACTTTTCAATTATATAGAAGATTTTTTTGTCTGAAATTCAGCATATATATAAGCCATATTTAACAAAGTTTTTTAATCAGTTTTCTGATTAAAAGATTCAATTCTTCTGCAAAAAAAAAAAAAAAAAAAACTCTATTGGATCGCGGAAACCCTAATTCGAAGAATCTTGTTAGGATCGTACTCTTGTGTTGATCCTTGGAAAAGGGGATTTAAAATTAGCAAAATTTATTGGTTCATTATTTCGAGGAGATGAGTCAGCCTTCCGTGATTCTCGCAACGGCTAGCTACGATCGTACGATCCGATTCTGGGAAACACAGACCGGTCGCTGTTACCGTACCATTTACTATCCTGATACGGTCTCTCTCTCTCTCTCTTGATCGCTGTGTGAACATTTTTTAAAAACTTTTTCATTTAATCTGAAACTTTTTCCTTCAGCATGTAAATAGGCTGGAGATAACCCCAGATAAGAGTCGTCTAGCAGCAGCTTGTAATCCTCATATACAACTCTACGATATCGATTCCAACAGCTATAATCAACCTGTAAATATCCTTTCTCTTCGTTTTTTCCGTCTCTAAAGTGTTTGTTTATCTCTTTGGCCTTCGCTTGAATGAGTCTTCTTGTGGATCATCATCAGCTGACGACCTATGAATCACAGACCAGCAATGTTATGACAGTAGGATTCGAGTGTGATGGTAAGTGGATGTATTCAGGATCAGAGAATGGCTCAATTAAGATCTGGGACGTAAGGTAACAACAATATATATATTCTTTTAGCTGATGAAATCATATGTATTCTAGTTTGGATTCTTAAGTTGATTTGCATGATCTTCGTTGACTCTGGTAAACCGAAATGCATGAAGGGCTCCCGATTGCCAAAAGGAGTATGAAAGGGTTTCCGTTTGCCGAAAGGAGTATGAAAGTGTTTCCGCAGTTAACACAATTGTTATACACCCAAATCAGGTATATATATAGCCATTTCATCTTGCTAGTGTTTCTTTCGTTATTTCTTATGGACAGAGTTGTTGTGTTGCTGTTGTTGAAAGTTGAAACAGTTGTACTTGTGTTTTTTCTCTTTCTCGTAGTTGTCTCACTTGTATTTTTTTGTTAACATCTATCTTTATTTTTATTTATAATAACTACAATCTACAATTACATAAAAAGTACTGAGAATAATAAAATTATAACCAAATACATAACTAAAATTTTAAAAAGAAAATAAATATTGACGATACTTTTCTTCAAGAAGTTTTACTCGCTAATAGAATATCAAGTGTTATTTTTCTTCCTCATAATCACCGCCTTTGATTTGATGTGATCTTTATCTCTGTGTATCACCCATATGATAAAACTCTAAAATATACAACGCATAAACACTTTAATACACGTTTTCTCTGTTGTATTACATTGATCAATTCCAAATTTAGATCTAGAGATGTTCTTTAATTAAAAACCCAATATTCTTTCGATAGAAATTTTGTTTGGAACCACCAATTTTCAACGTATGTAGTTGTCTCACTTGTTATAACTATATGTTTGGTCTTTGTTGTTTCTTTTATTTTCTGTACAGAATGAATTGATATCTGGAGACCAAAACGGAAATATAAGTGTATGGGATCTCAGAGCAGATTCGTGTAGGCTTGAACTGGTATATTTCATTATCCTAAACTTACATTTATGAGAATCCAATGACAATCACTTAGGTGTGTAACTATATATATATATAGGTACCAGAAGCTGGTATAGCTGTACGGTCTTTAACGATTATGTTGGATGGGACAATGTTGGTTGCTGCTAATGACTGTGGCACATGTTATGTATGGACCATGTTGCGTGGGAAACAGGTACTCTATTCTGATATGCAAATATTTCTCTTAATTTGATCATGCCGTAGATTTTTATATATAGTTTGGAGAATCCGAGCCGGGACTAATCCCAGGGTATACGAACTAGTTGAGTATCATAGTCGAACAAGTGTGTATTTTTTTCCGGTGGTGATTGAACCGGGAGAGAGCAAGTTTACGCCTTGTCCCGGTTTAAGTACCAGCAGACCATAGTTGTTGAATTATTTTAAAAAAATCATATGATGTAATTGTCTATGACTTGTAAAAAATTCTATATTTTTCAGATAATGAACGAGTTTGAGCCCCTTCATAAGCTACAAGCTCATAATGGCCACATCCTTAAATGTCTCCTATCTCCTGAAAATAAGTATAATGTGTTTCTTATATACTCTTTCTCTTAAACCGTTTTCTTTGTCTTCTCCGGCCCTTCAAAGCTCTTATAATATATATTTGTTAATCAGATATCTAGCGACCGCATCATCTGATAAAACTGTCAAAATATGGAACGTCGATGGTTTCAAGCTAGAGAAAGTTTTAACAGGTATGATCTCTATATTGTTGAACGTGGTATTCGTTCTCCACTACACTATCATCAATCTTATTTAACAGGACATCAAAGATGGGTCTGGGACTGTGCCTTCTCAGTGGATGGAGAATTTCTTGTAACAGGTACTAATCTCTATACACTTTAAAACTTGTCATAAAGAGTCTTTAAACTGGTGTTGATTCTGTAATATGCACAGCATCATCGGACACGACGGCTCGATTGTGGTCGATGAAAGCGGGAAAAGAAGTGAAAGTGTACCAAGGTCATCAAAAAGCCACTGTGTGTGTGTGCACTCAGTGATTAAAACCTGAATAAGAATCAAAAAGGCTAAATTATGACTGTTGATAAACTCGACCAGATTTGTTCTTATTGCTCTTCTGATTTCTCCGTGATAAAACATTTCTCTCTACAATAAAACGACAAAAAAGCATACTATTAAAATTTCTAGAGTTGTGTTCCCGCGGTGTCTCGTCGGAGTTGGAGGCGGCAGAATCAATGTAGAAAAAAATATTTAAAGTTGACAGATTTCATAGAAAAGAGACATTTAGAATTTTACAAAACTATGAAAAGAGTTTAAGAACAAAAAACAAAGCATAATGTCGAATACTTATATTCGGGTTAATGTACCTTTATCTAATCCATCCGACCAAAACAATGCCTTATAACCCCATAGCCATAAGGGACAGAAAGTGTGCGATCAAACCACTCAACCTTCCCTGTAATCTCTACTCCACTTCTATCCAACGCGATCATTGCACACCAAATCTCATTTCTCCAAAAACGTCGCTACAAAAGTGCCAACTTTCCATTGTATTCAGTCATAAAAACGTCGGAGGCAGAATACTTGTCGAGCTCCAAACCATTAACCACTCTCCATTCCTTCTCCTTAGAGTTAGACCACATTAACCCAATTCTAGACTTGTAAATGTAGGGCACATTTTCGATCACACACACATCTTTACTGCACTCACGACTATTTTCTACATCAATTTTCTCAAATTTACCATCTCTAGGATCATAAACTATGACTTGTCCAGCAATATTCCTCGCATAAATCTTTCTGTCTAGTGACGGAATGACCCTAAACATCAGTATCAATTCCCTTTGCAAATTGGGATTTGGGGCGACATCCCAAGTTTGCGTGTGTCAAACACTTCCGCTTGGATCTCTTCGTCTTTGTCTTTTTTTCCTCCAAACGTGTAGATCTTCCCATCAACAAATTGGGATTTGGGGCGAAGATTCTCTTTGAGGAATGGGTTTCCCTTGTAATCATCGGCGGTTGCTGTCCAACAGTTTCCCGATGATTTTAGGTTGGTTTCTTCCACTGAATTTTCTATAGAATGTAATGCTTGATGTCTTCCACTAAAAAAAGAGTAATGCTTGATGTCTTATTAGAGTTGAGATTGTACCGTATATATAGAGAGTACATGAGACATTAGGTATTAACTAATTAAATATTAGGATTTAACCCGCGCTAATTATAGCGCGGAATAATTTTTAAAAACAATTGTTTTGAAATTTAAGAAATTTTTTTTTATCTGAATTTTACAATATAACTAACTAATGATTATAAATAAAGCTGTCAATTTGTAATAATTTGTCTATTTAACCCATTTTGTAGTGAACTAAAATATTATTCAGGTTAATTTGCAAAAACTTATAATTTTGAAAACATAACTCTAATATACACCGTTAAATGACTCTAGTTTTTGTGGTTAGTCTACGAACTTTAAAAAAAAAAAACGTTTTCGTGTGTCTAACTTTTTATAAAATTAGTAAAATATTTTACAACTTTTGTTTTGAATATATTATTTTTTTGGATATATATGAATTGTTTATTATTTTAAAATATATAGTATTAAAAATAATTATGAAATTAAATAATAAATAACCTCTTTAATGCGAAATATATATTTTTCATATTTTAATCAATAATTTTAAAAGACTATTATATCATTTCCTATTTCAATTATTCTGTGTTATTTGTAATGGCATTTTATGAAATAACTTACAAAATAAAGTTCATTTTTAAAAACGTCTTCTTAAATAATATTATAGAGATTTGTCTATTTAACCCGTTCTGCAGTGAACTAAAATATTATTCGGACTAATTCGCAAAAACTTATAATTTTGAAAACATACATCTAATATACACCGTTAAATGACTCTAGTTTTTGTGGTTATTTTACGAACTTTAAAACAATAAAAAGTTTTCATGTGTCTAACTTTTTGTAAAATTAGTCAAATATTTTACAACTTTTGTTTTGAATATATTATTTTTGAATATATATGAATTGTTTATTATTTTAAAATATATAGCATTAAAAATTATTAAGAAATTAAATAATAAATAACATCTTTAATGCGAAATATACACTTTCCATATTTTAATCAATAATTTTAAATGATTATTATATCATTTCCTATTTCAATTATTATGTGTTATTTGTAGTGGCATTTTATGTAATAACTTACAAAACAAAGTTCATTTTTAAAAACGTCTTCTTAAATAATATTATAGAGATTATATCCTCTAACTATAGTATTCTCTACATTTTCTCTGTTATATCCTATTTTTGGTGATCCTTTGATGTCGTTGTAGTTTTTATATCAAATTATAATGACATTATTATGGAAACAACCACCATGGATCAAACAATGGTTCGGAGTCTAAGATGCACTTTCTTTGTTGTATGAAGATATTGAAAATTGACAGTTTCAAATTTTATTTCTATCGAAAAAATCAATAAATTGGATTTTTAATCAAAAATATCTATAGGCCTGAATTAGAATTTGGCCAATGTAATACAACAGAGAAAACATGTGTTTGGATAGATAATAACTAAAGATGAAATTCGCATCCGATCGAAGACGAATATAAGAAAGGAAAATAACTCTATTAACGAGTAAATCTTGTAAGAAAAAAGCATTGTCAAATTTTATTTACTTTGTTTTATTGTCTTTGAAAATTTTAGTTATTTATTTGGTTGTATTCATATTATTTTATGTAATTTTGAATTTCATATAAATAAAATCAGATGTAAAAAAAGGTATTAAAAGCAATAAAACGCACTGTTTTTAATCATCACTAAACGATGGTGTTCAGGTCATTTTCTGAACAACAGAGACGGCAGCCAGAATCAACGTGGATATCGTGGACGAAACTTTTTTCATTAGCCACTAGCCGACAGTGGCCTCACTGCTTGCCACGTGGTGTGACTACAGAGCGAGTGGACAGTTTTAATTATTATTGTATACTCTCAGGTGGACATGGTCGTGTGTCTATCGGAAGATGGCAAAAGCTCCGATGACTCGTCAACGGTGGCCCCGTCCCGTCCGTCAAATTCCATCGTCTTTACATCAAGTTGAATAGTTATCGGATGGCTTTGACAAATGTTTTACATTAAATTTTTGGGGAAGTCAACATTAAATTAAGATAGAAAAAAAGTCACCTAGAAAAAAATATCAGAAAAGAAAACTTTGTAATAGACTCCATATATCAATAGTTTAATTTGTTAATATGATATAGAGACTGTTGGAGGTGGGCTTAGCACCCCCAAATGGGCCAGGCCCATCTCAGCAAAAGATACCCCGCACTCCCGAAAACCCGACCTCTGATTGAGCGGCTCGGGGACATTCTCAGCCTGCCACTACGGGATGCCCCGAGCTCCCCTAAAGGTCACCGTGCTAATGCTGATCCCTCGTAGGATTGCCAGGAAGGCGACACGTAGGGGATGACACGATAGGACACCTGTCCCAACGCCGTTTGACACCGATGGCGGGAGCGCACCAGGGAACGACACGTATGATTCGACCTCGCGGTGATCCAACCCGACCTGTCTTATCAACCGCGAGGGATAGGACAGGCGCCAAACCAGGCATGTCCTGCCTCTACGACAAGACACCGCGGTGACAAGACAGGCGCCGCACATAGACGAAGCAGAAGCTGACACGTCACCCCGGATTCGCGGAGGAATGTCTGCC
>PKML01016274.1:193168-339066 GCA_002933935.1 Eutrema yunnanense
GGCCTAAAAGCGGCGTAGAAGGTCCCTGGGATCCCGGGATTTGCCTTCTGCTGAGTGAGAGCCTCGAACATCCGGACCGACACCTCCACGTCAAGCTCCCACCCGAGGGTCAGTAGCACGATCATCCCCTGGATCGTCGACGGGCAGACTTGTGAGAAGGCCAGACCCCGACTTCGGCAGTACGCGACTAGCAGCTCGGGCAGAGGGAAGCGCAGCCCACACTTCGAGAACAGCGCCTCGTATAAGCAGACGAAGCCCTCTGGAGGACCCCATGGGCGCTCATCCGGCCTGGGGAGCCTAAGCTCGGCGGTTGCGGGGAAGTCGCAGAGCTCCCGCAACACCGTGACCGACTCCGCCGTACTCCAGGTCGGAGAACCCCCCTGCTCATACGGAATCAGTGGGGCCTTCTTCTTCCTTGCCGCCCGGCCCCCTCCAGGCTGACTTCCCCGTCGCCCGGCAGCTCCTCTGCCCCGATCAGTATCCCGGCCACCACGAACCGACCTTTCCGGCCGAACCCGGGGAACTGACGGAGCGGACCGTCCCTCGTCTGCACCGGTGCGACATGGCGAAGTCTGCGCAGAGTTACTTTGAGACGAAGTTTCCGCCGGAGAATCGTCGCGACTATCCCGGGACGGCGAGTCTTCGCTGGATTCGGCCCTAATCGCGTCGAATAAAGGTGCCATCGCACGGAGTCCGATAAACCGACCCGGAATCGAAAATAAAAAAAATGATGATGATGATGCTGAAGAAAAACGAGAGCTTCGGAGAAAGAGGATTACCTTGAAGATTTTCGCAGAAGGATTACACTGAAGAGGGAAGATGGGTTTAAATAGAGGAAGAGGAAAGCGAAGCGACAGTCTGACACATGGCAAGCAGGTGCGATTTCCGAAAACCCTAATGATGGCGCCTCTTCGTTTTCCCCGCGCAGAAAGCAGAAATCGCCTCGATAGACGCGAAGCGTCTCCTACACGCCCCCGCGTAACCAGCACGCGCGGAAAGCAGAACGTCGCTTCGGTCTCACGCGTGGAGGATACGCGCCGACAGCACCCAGGTTTTTCGGAGAAATTGACACGTGGGATCTGCTCCCATCCAACGACCCCGGCAATCAAATCACGGAGCCGCGCCGAGCTGACACAATCAATTCCGGTGCATTCGCCTCATCTCATGACACCGAACTAAGGGGGGGGCCTACTGTTGGAGGTGGGCTTAGCACCCCCCAAATGGGCCAGGCCCATCTCAGCAAAAGATACCCCGCACTCCCGAAAACCCGACCTCTGATTGAGCGGCTCGGGGACATTCCCAGCCTGCCACTACGGGATGCCCCGAGCTCCCCTAAAGGTCACCGTGCTAATGCTGATCCCTCGTAGGGCTGCCAGGAAGGCGACACGTAGGGGATGACACGATAGGACACCTGTCCCAACGCCGTTTGACACCGATGGCGGGAGCGCACCAGGGAACGACACGTATGATTCGACCTCGCGGTGATCCAACCCGACCTGTCTTATCAACCGCGAGGGATAGGACAGGCGCCAAACCAGGCATGTCCTGCCTCTACGACAAGACACCGCGGTGACAAGACAGGCGCCGCACATAGACGAAGCAGAAGCTGACACGTCACCCCGGATTCGCGGAGGAATGTCTGCCAATTGACCCTATATATACCCATCATTAGCATATAGCAGAGGGGGAGGAAAAAAAGGAGAAGACGGACCCGGACTCTCTGATCTCATTTGAGCATTTTAGAACACCGAACTGAGTTTCTATCAGGAATCAGTTCGTAAGTCCAAAATTGTTCATCTTTTCAAACATCATTATATAAAAACAGTACGGCCCCGGCCTGTTTGTCACCGTCCTAGTCTCCCCGTCCTAATTAACGAAAATCTCGCCTCCTAAACGCCCCAACTTCTCTAACGATCTCCAAAACGTTCTCGGTGATCATCCCGGATCCACAGAGACGCAGTAATATATAACTCATAACCAAGCGGGATAAGACCAAAGATTTGGAATAGGTCTGCAACTCCATGAAACATTCCTTGAGTGTTAAAAAGGAAATATTTGGTCGTCTAATTGGTAACATGAATTAAGATGCGTTTAGAATGAGTTATGAACCTGACTCATATTTGGTTTTGAGTTATGTACGTTTGTTGACTTACAATTTTGAGTTATCTCTTTTGTAAAAATTGTTAAATCAAAATTTAACTCAAAACCATGAAAATTTAATGAGTTATAATATGTGGTAAGTTGAGTTAACATTTTTTATTCGTTGTTAAAAACTAAAAAAGTAAAATTCGTTTGTTTTCTTAAAAGAATGTTTTTTTTGTCGTCGTTTAATTTGAATAACATCAGCAAAATTATTGTTATTATCTTAATGTTATATAGTAACATTTTTAAAAACTTTAGTTATTTAAATTTATATTTTTCCTCCAAAATTATTGAGTTTCTTTAGATTTGAAAAAAATGAGACTGCAATTATGCTATGGAATGCACACCATTAGTTTTTTTTTAATTAACTACTATCTTACGGATTTTTTTTTTAATTTACCATGCCAAAGTCAATGTTATTTATTATATTATGTATGTGATAATAAATTCAGAACGTACCACATAAATTTTATTTGTTTTAATAACACATATTGATATTTATATAGTAGAAAAGTCCGGTCAGTTAACTCATAACGTACAACATAAATTTAGAGTTTATAGCATTTCTAACATTATTTCATTGTTTACTCCAAATTTTATTTCATTCTATTTTTAACTTTAAAATAAAGTAATAAAAAGATTAATTTTCATCACTTCATTTTTTACTTATTATATTATTTTGGAATGAAAAATAAAATGGGATTGGAGTATACCACATATAAGCTTTACTGTAAATTACCTCAAATTATATAACATTTAACTCAATTTTAATAATTATTATTAGTTATTACCAATGGGAGTAAGTGTTTACTTTTTGCAATTTGTTATTGACTTTATAATAAACACGTAACATATCTGATGACATGTGTCCAAATAAACGTAAGAGCGTCCGCATCGTAGACTTTTCTCCTGTCGTGTGAAAAGTTACAGACTCTGTTCAAAAAATCGGCCGCCTAGCCGCCTAGGCGGCGGATCACCGATGCGATTTGGACCAAATCGGTCTTGCTAGGCATTTTGCCGATTTGATTCCGCCTAGAGCCGATTTTAAAAAAAAATCGGTGATTAATTAGACAAAATCGGCCCATATTTACAAATTTTTTTGTCATATTTCTATTAAAATTTGGCCCATTTATGAAAGGCCCATATTTTGAACCTATGACGTTAATCGTCTTCTATGTTGTTCAACCCTAATCCAGATTTTCCCAAAGCAAGAACAAATCAAGATGACATCGAAACCAAATCAAGCATAATCGACATCAAATCAAGCATATTCGAGCTCCTACATCATCTACAAACTCTTACTTTCTATTTTCGAGGTAGAGCCCATTAGAATCTCTCAAATGTAGTTTCTGAATTTTCGATTTGATTTTCATTCTACCCAATTTCGATTTGGTTTGTTTTGTTTTGCAGCGTTGACTTGAATCTCTCAAATGTTTGACTTGAAAAATCAATTTATAACAAATTTAATAATAAAAAATATATANTTGTTATTGACTTTATAATAAACACGTAACATATCTGATGACATGTGTCCAAATAAACGTAAGAGCGTCCGCATCGTAGACTTTTCTCCTGTCGTGTGAAAAGTTACAGATCATAACAAAGCTAAGTGTTTGTGTATCGAAAGTCTGGTCGGAATATTCGAATTACAAGACTGAATATCTCTTGTAAGAGAGTTGAGATATGGTCTCGAAAATTAGGAAAAACTAAATGTTTTGAAAGAGCTCTCTAATATAGAGATAAAAAATTGGATCTCCAGGGGAAGTAAAAGTTGTATTTATAAGAATATCAAACCCGGATTAGTATATCAGATTGCGTTGGTTTGGGTGGATCAGACTACATATCTTTTATTAAATCAGATACGGGGTACTTGAGTATTTTTCTGTATATTTTCTTTGTCGTTTATGTTAGGAGTGGGACATATTATCCGAGATCCGATCCGGGATCCGATCCGGGATCCGTTGAGATCCGATCCGAAAAAACGGATATCCGGAGGGGCCGGATCCGGATCCGGATAGTAAAATCTCGGATCCGGCGGATCCGGATCCGGATATCCTGATTTTAAGGTCCGGATATCCGGATATCCGGATCCGGTTAGTTTAAATATATTAAAATATTATTTTATTAATAAAATATTAAATATATTGAGATTTTATATATTAAAAATAAAAAAAAATATTTTTTTTTTAAAATATCAAAATTTATTTATTTTCTTTAAAAATTATATATANTCTTTAAAAATTATATATAATTTTTTTTAATTTATCTTTATTTTAATATTTTATTCAATTTTTTAAAAAAAAAAAAAAATCGGATCCGGATCCGGATATCCGACAGATATCTTAATTTACGGGCGGATATCCGAAGTCCGGATATCCGGGAACAACGGATCCGGATCCGGATAGTTAAAACTCGGATCCGGCGGATCCGGATCCGGATATCCTGAAATTCCCGGATATCCGGATCCGATCCACCCCTAGTTTATGTCTGTATCCCCCATAAAACAGTTTCTGTAGACGCCGCATCAAATTTGTGTTGTTTCGACGATTTATGCATTGTCACGTGCTCTTATCTTCCTGTCGTTTGAAAAGTTACAGCGATCATAACAAAAAGAAAAAAAACGCCGAGGAGACGGACCGTTGGGTACGTCATCTACACCGACACGTGTCAGTCAAAGGCCCACACGCCACACGATCCATTGGCTCGTTCGGTGTTAGCCTCCGGTCTCTGATTCCTCCGCGCTGTTTCGCTCTCTCTCTCTCTCTCTCTCTCTCTTTTCTTCTTCCACCTTCTCTCTCTATTCCCCCAAAAAATTGGGCGCAGAATCTCTCTCTTCCAGCAGAAAAAAGGGCAAAGTCTTCTCCTTTTTCATGAATAGCAATTAAAAAAACCCTCTTTGGTTTGCATCTTATTGAAGACGAGGTTCAGCGTTTTGGGTTTGGTTTCGCGGCAGATTTGGTAGGTTTCATTTTCTGGGTTAATCGTTTGGAATCACCTGTAGATGTTAATTTCTCCGGTGAGTTCGGGATTCGGTTCTTATTTTGTTTTTTATTCGTTTTCGAGACCTTGAAATTTTGTTTTACTGGGGAAGTAACGCGTTTTTCGAATTTGTTTGAAATTGAATAGCTTTATGTTTGGTTTTAGTTTGTGTTAATCGCTGTTCGTTCACCATTTATGGTAAAAAAAAAGAAGAAGTTGAAAGCTTGGTTTCAAGTATTGATTCACTTTTGGAGACTTTTGTTTGATTTGGAAACTTATGCTGCTTTTGTTCTTCTCTCCACAGCTTTCCTGAATCATTTTCCAATTGTATCTGATGAGTTCTTGTTGAAGATTCTGATATTTCAGACTGTGCTTCTTTTGTAATTGGTTTTGTTGAAGAGCATTTGAGTTACGGTTCCTGGGAATCTTTGCGACAGAGTTTTGAAACCTGTCAATGCCATATGGCTGAAGACAGCCTACGGGTTGGTATGATGTCTTCCGGTTTGGCTGTTTTACTGAATGGTGAAGATGCCAAGGAAAATTCATCAAAAGCTCGTATTGTTCCTCATTTTGATTATTCTGGTCACCGGCCTCTAGAACGGACTATCGAATTCATATTTGGTCTAGCAGAAAAGTCAATCGGTCCATTGGATGGCAAAGTAGATTGTAGCTTGATTCGAGCAATAATCAAGAATCAATTTTCCAAGCTTCATTGTGAATTAGATGCTTCATTTAGTCAGAGAGAAGGAATCTCTGTAGTTCATCACGGTGTTGGACCTACTATTGTTGGCCTTGAAGAGTATAGCATATGCGGTGATATCAGGTTTGTAAAGCAGCCTCTTGTTTTGGAGAGCTTGGCACTCTTCAGCAGCGCCAGGGCTAATGCTTGTATCTGGAAAGGAAAATGGATGTACGAAGTTGCTTTAGAGACCTCGGGAATTCAACAACTTGGATGGGCAACCATTGCTTGTCCATTCACAAACCAGAAAGGTGTGGGTGATGCTGATGATTCATATGCTTTTGATGGTCGAAGGGTTAGCAAATGGAACAAGGAAGCTGAACCTTATGGGCAATCATGGGTAGCTGGTGATGTAATCGGCTGCTGCATAGATTTGAACGGTGATGAGATATCCTTCTACCGAAATGGCGTCTCCCTTGGGGCTGCATTTTCTGGTATCAGAAAACTTGGACCTGGATTCGGGTATTACCCTGCTATTTCTCTCTCCCAAGGTGAGAGATGCGAGTTAAATTTTGGTGCGTATCCATTTAAGTACCCTGTAGAAGGTTTCCAACCTCTTCAAGAAGCCCCATCTCGAAGTTCTTTTGCAACAGAGCTACTAAGATGCTTCTCAAGATTGCTAGATAGACCGGACCGCTCGTTGGCTGATACATTAAGTAGGCTGAGGAGGTTTGCCTCTGTTGAAGAACTCTTCTCCCCTGTTTCCCGTGTCATATGTGATGAGTTCTTCTACATACTCGAGCAAGACCCTTTGTTGCCTGAGTACTTAGGACGGGGTGCATTTCTGTCATTTCTCTTGGAGATTTTCAGAACTCAAGCACCACATGATTGTTCAAGTTTAGACAAAGTTCTGGATGTGCTTCTTGAGTTCCCACAATCTCAATTGATCTTTGAGCATGTAGTAAACGCTCTTGCTTGTGGCTGCAAAACAGCGATACTGATTCTAACCGAATGTCCTTACTCAGGACCTTATCCCTATCTTGCACTGGCTTGTCATTTGTTAAGACGGGAAGAATTGATGATACAATGGTGGAGATCTTTGCATTTCGAGTTTTTGTTTGAAGGTTTCTTATCATGCAGGAGTTCCAACAAGCATGACCTACAGCAGTTGATGCCTGTTGTTTGGTGGCCTGGATCCTGTGAAGATATATCCTACGAGAGTAGCATGGGATTTACGATCTCTGCTCTCTCTGAAGCCATTAACAAGGTACGATAGAATCTTTCTGACAGATTTTCTTTTGCTACAAAAGTCGCAGCGTAACTCTGCTCTGGAACATGATTAATTAATTCTCTTTATTGGAATTCAGATTGAGGAGAAACAGAGGAATCTCTGTCTCTTGGTCATACAATTTATACCACCCGCATCGCCTCCCCAGGTTCCTGGTTCAGCGTTCAGGGGATTCCTACAGAACCTTTTACTGAAGAACAGAGGTGCAGACAGGAATCTGGCCCCTCCTGGAGTTACACGCAATTCAGTTCTTGTCTCTCTGTTCTCGGTTATACTCCATTTTTTGTCAGAAGGTTTTGCAATGCTGAAGAGTAGTGAAGCCGTCCATCACAGTATTGGTTTTCTTCACAGAGGTGGTCAGCAGAAGTTTCCATTGAGTTTGTTTCTTAAAAATGATCCACATCGAGCTGATATCACTAGGCTTGGCGGGCTGTTTAGTCATATTTCGAAGTCCTACCCCACAGATGATCAAGAAGAAGAAATAATGCGGTGGGAAGAAGGTTGTATGGATGATGAACAGAATAGAATAACTCACGCAACTGAGCGGAAGCCATGCTGTTGCCTAGCCTATGATACTGATCTTACTAAATCCTTGAAGGATCGAGGAAAAAATACTGCTAAAAGTTCTCGTGGTCAATGCAGCTCCATTCCTGAAAGATCCTCTCATGTTGCTGCAGATTGTAGTACTGTAAGTATCAGTGAAGAAATAGAGGACAACAAGCCTAGCACAAGTAATCAGTCTGACCCCGACTTTGGTTATCGTCCAGTAAGATTTATGAGGACTGCACTACAAGAGAGTAGAATATCATCGGCTATACTAAGCGAAGAAGAACTATTGGATGCTCTATTGTTGTTATACCATATTGCTGTCGCTCCAAATTTTAAGCAGGTAAGTTTAGTTTTTCCCTTTTGTTTAGATTATGGTGTATTGTTTGTATGATACATGCCGCAACCCAAATAAGCTTCAAAGACTGATAGGTTGTCCTTTTGCTTAGGCATCATATTACATGTCTCAGCAGTCGCATTCAATATCACTTCTCGAAGAAACGGATAAACAGATAAGAGAACGGGCTTCTAGTGACCAACTAAAGCGTTTGAAGGAAGCTCGCAAAAACTACAAGGAAGAAGTGATGGAGTGTGTTAGACATTCCGCATGGTAAGTTCCACTTTAACTCTTGGATTGCGGTAACTCCAAAAAGATGTGAGGCAATGTTACAATGCTTATATCTCTACTCTATGTTTCCGCCTTTTCTCATTCTGAATCATTTTTACAGGTTCCGCATCTCATTGTTTTCTCGTTGGAAGCAAAGGGGAATGTATGCATTGTGCATGTGGGTTGTACAGTTACTTCTGGTTCTCAGCAAAATGGATTCTGTGTTTGTTTATATTCCAGAGTTCTACCTTGAATCTTTGGTAAATAGGTTTTGCCCGTTTCCAGTACTTCTTGATAGTAGTGAACATGTTTCATTTGCTCTTTGATCAAGGTCTCCACTTTATGTGATTTCGAAGAACTTATTCGGTTGCGTTATCTCTGTTTCTCAGATTCTTACGTTTACAGTCCCTTTGATATTTTCCTCAGGTGGACTGTTTTCATGTGCTTCGCAAGAGTGACCCTCCGTTTGTCTCATCAACGATATTTATCAAACAAGGACTTTCATCATTCGTAAGCCTTGATCTATTATCACACTTTTTCCCCCTCATGGCTGAGTTCAGTTATTTAGCTTTAGGTAGGTTGCAATGGCTCTAACATGGTCATCACAAATTCTTGGGTTTTCAGATCACTTTCGTAGTTACACACTTCAACGATTCAAGGATATCGAACATAGATCTTAGAGATCTACTTCTGCAGTCAATATCCGTCTTGGTACAATACAAAGAGTACTTGGAAGCTTTTGAGAACAACGAGGCAGCTACTCGGCACATGCCTGCAGCTCTATTGTCAGCGTTTGACAATAGATCTTGGATCCCTGTCACAAATATATTCCTTCGTCTTTGCAAAGGTTCCGGGTTTAGTTCTTTAAAAAACGGGGAGTCTTCGTTGTCATCTGCTGTTTTCCAGGTTGGTTTGATTGATTTAAATTGTGCATATTTGATCCTCAGCCTACATATTGGATTTTGGTTTACTTTTTTGTTTTGTTTAGGCTCTTCTACGAGATGTTTGTATCAATGATGGTGAATTACTCTCTACTTTTCTTAACCGGCTCTTCAACACGCTGAGCTGGACCATCACTGAATTTTCTGTCTCGGTGCGAGAAATGCAAGAAAAGTATCAGGTTAGATTATAAGCTTGGATCCTTTTTATCGTATAAGTTTTCGTTGTAATTGATTAGTTCTCTCTCAATGCTTGTGTTGCATAATCTGCAATACCCTTGCAAGTATTTGTAGTCTTTTCTTTGACCGGTATTTGATTCGGCTTGTCTTTATGCAGGTAATGGAGTTCCAGCAAAGGAAATGTTGTGTTATATTTGAGCTTTCAAGCAATCTCGCAAGGGTCTTGGAGTTCTGCACTTTTGCAATACCACAAGCATTTCTTGCTGGGACCGACACAAATCTTCGTAGGCTCACCGAGTTGATTCTATTCATCTTGAATCACATGACCTCAGCAGTAGATGACGAGTTCTTTGATCTGTAAGTTCATTAAAATGTTCCAAACAGCTCCAAAACGGTTGAAAAATTGCTCAGTTTAATAGATATTTTCTTCTTACGGTTTTGAGCTCGGGCAGGTCACTTAGACGGCAAGGACAGCCTTCAGAGAAAATTAGCCGAGGGATCTTATTAGCTCCTTTGGTTGGCATAATCTTGAATCTCTTGGAGGCTAGCGAAGACTCAAAACAGAAGCAACAACATGATGTTATTGGTCTTTTTGCAAGCATGGACTGTCCCGATACAGTCTATTACGGGTTTCAATATCTCTTGGAATATAATTGGGTACGTAAGCTCTTAAATCTAGTTTAAGCTCGTTTGCTTCCGTTACCGACACAGCCTTCTGAACATTTTACAGGACGGTTGCGTAAGTGGGGATGATGCTTACGTAAAGAAACTTGGACAACTTGAGAGTTTCTTGAACCATCTCATAAATCGGGCTTCATCCCACGAACCCGAGAGAAAAGAAGAATTGTTCAACAAAGACACGACGGATTCAGAAGACAACACATGCTGTATCTGCTACGCTGGTGACGCTAACGCGATGATTGTTCCGTGTTCACATCGATCATGTTATGGCTGCATAACTAGACATCTTCTCAATTGTCAGAGATGTTTCTTCTGCAACGCTACAGTTATTGACATTGTAAGAGATAAAGAAGAAGACGACGATGATCACAGGAGAAGCAACTGAAGCTCAGGTTAGTTGTAGCAGCAGGTTGATGTAGTAGATACACAAGGAAGGAAGGAACTTAGTTGGGAGCAAAGGAAGAAAGATTATAGTATATAGGATAAATAAGATAAGAAAAAACCAAAGGTCTGTGATAATTTTGTTAGGACCTGGCCTTGCCTTGATGGTCTCTAGGCTTCTTTCTTCTTGTATATATGAGAATGAAATCGAAATTATTTATTTAACGGCGCAATGTTATACTTGTTGAGCGGCTTATCCGGTGGGTGGACCGGTAAACCTGTGATCCAATTGGTAATTTGGTTTGGTTATACAAATCGGCAACTACACACATTTTGGCCGGTTTTGGGGAAAACAAGTCATCTCATCTCATTTCATTTCTCTTCTTCTTTCCTCTAGGACTTCGAAATGGAGTTTTCTTATGTGTTCGAGATTGAAATTATGTTTTCATTCAATCCGGTTTGCTTTATTTGAATTGGAATGCTTTGCTTATATATTTTTTAAAGGAAAATTGATTTCCAGCTACACGAAGTATATCATAATGCATGGCTACACATCCGAAGTAAAATAATGTTCTAAAAACTACATCAACAATTGATATAGCATAGCCAGCTACACGAAGTAACGATAATGCATGGCTACACATCCAAAGTAAAACAATGTTCTAAAAACTACATCAACAATTGATATAGCATAACCAGCTACACGATAACCATCTGAACAAACATGAGTAATATGTGTAGCTCTGGCGTTGACTCGCATTTTAAACAATAAAACCCACCCAAATTTAACCTGGCCCGACTTAAACCGACATGAATATTACCACCGTGCTACGCACGGACACACACACACACACACATATATATATATACATTTTATAAAATTAAGAAAATATTTACGAGTAACAATTATAAAAGTAAATAAAGTAGGTCAATCACATTTTCTCCTCTTCTTTGAAGACAACGAACATGAGCCTAAGAAACTCGGGTGGTAGGGAAATGCGTGAATGATCCCATGTCTAGATCAAGAACATGTCTAGATATTATTTTTCTTTGGTTTCATATCAATATATATCTTGATTTTGTTGTTTTAAACAGTTTTACCAAATTTGTAACTTCTCTCAGAAATAAATTTGTGGAAAAAAGTATAGCTTTAAGAAAACTAAAAATAGTACGAGAAACGGAGAAAGAAAATGAAGTATACATAGCTAGGGATGATTTAAAAAAAACAATTTTTCTTCATTATGTAGTGTATAGAATATGTGTCTAATCGTTCGTTTTTTTATGTTATGTTTTCAGTTATATTTTGCTGGTTTTAAATAGTCAAATCAATTTAACTAAATTTGATTTAATAAATCAAAAAATTTCAGTTAATATTTTTTTAATTTTATTAAATGTATATATATATATATATATATATATATGTCCGTGCGTAGCACGAGTGGTAATATTCGGGTCGGATTAAGTCAAGTCGGGTTAAATTTGGCTGGGTTTTATTGTATAAAATCTGAGTCAACGCCGGAGCTCGATGAATGGTTTACCGGAAATATATGGTTATGGTGTTACACATATGACTCATGTTTGTTCGGATGGTTATCGTGTAGCTGGCTATACTTTATCAATTGTTGATGTAGTTTTTAGAACATTGTTTTACTTTGGATGTGTAGCTATGCATTATCGTTATTTCGTGTAGTTGGCTATGCTATATCAATTGTTGATGTAGTTTTTAGAAAATTATTTTACTTCGGATGTGTAGCCATGCATTATGGTATACTTCGTGTAGCTGGGAATCAATTTTCCTTTTTTAAAAGTTAATAAATTCAAAATCTATAAACCCATTGTCGAACCATATCGATCTAGTGATCCGAAAGAATTTCCGGTTCATCTTGCCAATCCGGTATTAAAGATAATGTTTTTCAGTCAATTTACTGTTTAATTAACATTGATTATCAACTTGACTATAATAAAATTAGATACGATAATGTAAAAACGACAAATCAGGTCATAACAACATAAGATATCCGATGTACGACCAGTTCGCGTATTTTAGAAGGTAAACATGAAAATTATAATTATGTTACAAAAGTGTTGTGAAAGTAACATAAAAATCTATGTGATTTCGGCTAGGGTTAGATTTTGGGGTTATGGCACATCCATTTTAGGAAAAAGAATTGTATATCACGTTTTCCCGCCAAAACCGCAAAATCACGTTTTTCCGCCAAAACCGCAAAATCACGTTTTCCCGATAAAACCGCAAAATCATGTTTTTCCGCGAAAACCGCAAAAAATCATGTTTCCCGCCAAAACTGCAAAAATCATGTTTCCCACCAAAACTGCAAAAATCATCTTGGAGTCTTTGTTCAAACATGCTCCTTTGAAATCCCTGAAATTGCTTCTGGCAAAGTTTTGTTTGGCGATATTCTCTTCTTTATTCTTCTCGCCATCCCTGTGCCTTTTGGGATCGCCACACGATCCACACATAAATCAATCGCTAGCCACAATCTTAGCCAAACGAAGAAGAAGAATATGAAAAAAAAAAAACTGTACTGGAAACCTCGAGATCCAAATCGTGTTTCTTCAACAAGTAGNGAAGAATATGAAAAAAAAAAACTGTACTGGAAACCTCGAGATCCAAATCGTGTTTCTTCAACAAGTAGAAGATATCTCTCAACAGTTCTGTTATAGTACTTTTGAAAGCTATCTTCTACTTATTGAAGAAGCACGATTTGGATCTCGAGGTTTTCGAATTACCAAGTCATCTGATTGAATCGGGTTGACTGTGGATGAATAGATTAATAAAATTTTAATTATATATATAAGATTAAGTATTGAGAGATATACGCGTTTGTGCATCGCACACATTTCACCAGTTTGACGAATTGTGTGACATCCCAATAATGAGTTTTAGGGCCTGCTTTTTTTTGATTAAAACCCTGAGACGAGAACCCTAAACCTTGCGACTAAAGAAACCATAACCCTAACTTTCCGAAGAATTCCGAAGAAGAAAACCCTAGCTTGCAAAGGAGGCAATGTTTTGGGCTCTTAGTTTCCGCGTTCAAACCTTTTAGACCGTAGCCTATTTCATCTCAAGTTGGTCTACATAAGAGTTGAGCCAAAGAATGAAAAAGTGTTGGGCCAAAATGAGCACTAGACGAAGCGTCAGACCTGTTTCGGGTTAAGGAAAAGCCCATAAGAAGAAATGGGTATTGAGGTCATTTTAAAGTGGATCATAAAGTTTTGTTGACCTAATTTCGTGGCCCATATCTAGAAGAAGAGAAGCCCAGATGTATGAAACCCAAGAAGATCATTAAGGGTAATTCCGACTTTCTGCGATTAGACCTAGGGTTCACTCTCCACATCTATATAAGTGGGAGCCACGACTTGGAGGATGTCAGAGAGTCTTGGTGCGGCGAAGCTCTGCCGGAATTTCGCTGGAGCCACCAACGTCGACTCACCTCGAAGGAGAAGCCGCTGCAGCCTCCTAGAAGGCAGATGTGACCCGTTTTGGAAGAGAAGAGAATCGGACAGCCATATCAGATCGGATCAAGCTGAAACTTGGTAAGAATATTCTAGACTCCCAGATCTAGCCATATCCGCAAGAGGATCTCCATTTGGAGCTACAGATATAAAGTTATTGTTGTTTCTCTGAGATCAATATTTATTGTTAGAATCTTCGGACATCCATCTTGCAAGGAGATTATCTGGCGAACTAGAAGGAACCAGGAAGCGATCTACATACCTCTGTAAAGCCCCGGGTCTTAGCTTTTTGGAAAGCCCAAGTTAATCCATATCAGAAATTCGTGATGAAAGTTATCATTGAATATTCTCGTCTTGTATAATCTGGTTGAATTGCAACTTCAACAAAAAGGCAAAGGTGATGACTAGTTGGTGGATTCCTATGATGCGTTAGTTGACTAGTAATAAGTGTATGCTTGGTATATGGATTAGACATGATTGATAATTGATGATTGATGATTGAATCGTAATCGTAATTATTGAAAAGGATGATATGATTATGAAGTATACATTTGTTAGGTGTAGTGCCACTCATTGTTTGACGGCCTACAACGAGGAATTGAATATTGAGAAGTTGTAGTGATCGAGAAATTGTTTGCCGGCCTACAACGAGGGACTGAATATTGTGAAGTTGTAGTGATCGAGAAAGGGCTGACGAGCCATTGTCAAGCCCATAATGGGGGTGGTGGCACCGTTACTATTATTTGTCAAGCCCGGTATGGGCCGAAGCATGAGAATGAGTACCTTGGGCGGAGGTTCCTTGGGAATGTGAACTAGACTCGTTAGGTTGATTGTTATGAATGAATGAGTGTCTTTATTTAGGAATATTAGAACTATGTTAAATAGTAAAGTTAGTTATGTTAGGTTGGTTGTTGCGTGTGTTTAATATATATATATATATATTATGTATACTCGTTATTGTTATTTCAAATGATGTGTATAAGAATCGTGTGTGTCCCAAAAGCACACTCTCGCTCAGTATTCCCAAAATACTCACTTCTCTTCTTGTTTTCAGGTTTTGCTTAAGAGATCAATTTGGCGTGGAGTGCAAGTCAAGATAGGGTGTCTCAAATTGAATTGTTTAGTTAGACAAACGAGTTTGAATTGAGCTGAAACTTTTGAAAATTTATCACATTATGCACAAAAGTTTCAATTCAATCCAAACTTATTTTCCCAACCAAACAATTCAACCCTTAGGGTTTTGGGTCTCAAGCCTTTGGGCTTTGTTTATTTTTCTCGGCCTCGGTCATTAAGTTTACAGTTTTGTACTTAGGTTTCGAGTTAGGCTTCCTTTCCCACTTGGCTTCGAGTTATCCAAAACAGGCTCAACTCTTTCTTTCTTTCTTTCTTTCTTTCTTTCTTTCACTGGCCCAACACTTTCTTTGGCCGCATACGTAAGAAGTGAGTCGCAACCCAAAGATTTAAGTAGCTTACTTTCTCTGCAAGTTAGAGTTTTTCAGAACACTTATCATTTTAACTGTTGAAAGTGCCATAAGTTCAATTTGTTTTCACAATTAAATTTGTTTTTATATGATTAAATTGACAAAAAAAAAATCATCTGATTAGATAATATTTTCCACTTCCCACTTATCCATGACCCAAATCTCTAAAAGATTTATAAATGATCTCATCTATGACCCAAGCCGAATAAGAAATTATATTGTTGGATTAATGAGAAACATGAATGATTAAAGCTTCTACAAGTGGTATGTTATAGAGCTCATGTTCGTGTTATTCACACTTCTCAAAGCTACTCATTAAGTCTAAAGATAGAAGTCTTAAGTTTTTTAAAGGATGCATAACAATGGGGAAATAGAACAAACATTCGTTGTTTAACACGAGTCTAACATCGTAAGAAAACAACTAATATTCTTCAAATACTTCGGGCCTGCCTGTGATGAGATCTACAAGATTTATGCTTCCTGGGTAGTTTTTAGAGTTCAAGAAAGTGAGTCATTGAATATGTTATTAGAAGGACCAAAGAAGATTATTTTTGTTTATGCTCTTGGGATCATAATCTTCATGATTGTTGTGAAAAATGTGTGGCATGAAGAATAATTGGCATTTGCACAAAAAAGAAGAAGAAACGAAAGAGCACATGTGCATGATATATATGGTTCATCATAATTGTGCATATCATATGCTTTCATGGGCATAGTTGTCGATAGAAACAAAACATGCGTCGAGGAGAAAACTACTTAAAACTTCGAATCTTTGATTCCCATTAGGCATGAGGCCATGTGCTCTTTTGCTTTGCCACGTTATTTATTTTACCATCTTCCTTAATTTGTTTGTCTCACTTTCGGACAAACAAAAAAATTGCTGTCATATTTGGACAAGATAGAAAATATCATGTCAATGAAATAATTTAGATGTGAAGGAAGCCATACATCAAAAGCGTTCAAACTTTATCCATGGGAAGATATATTTACCATGCATCCTCATCGTAATGGACTAAACTAATTAATCAAGTTTGGTAACAAATCAACATATAGGGCCAATAATTAACAACTTGCAAATCTTACTTATTTTTCTTATTTATTTATCCAAGTGGGGACTATTCACTTAATTCAGTAGCTCGATTTAATTGAATACTAGTACATTATGTACTATATATATATATATATATATATATTTATAAAACCTTAAGGTTTTTTGTTGTTGTTTCTGTTTGTCTGTTTTTTCTTCTGAAGTTGCTTCCATGTTTTTATTTTTATTTTTGGCATAAGACTAATTGTTAGGTCGAATAATTTGTTATCTCATCTTGTAACACCAAATCTTTTTTCATTTTCAATGAAATGTGTACCATTTAGCACACAAAAAAACCCTTAAGGTTTCTTTTTTTGGCATAAACAATGTAAGATTATACTGATTCATCAAATCAATGAAAGGTTTCTTTTTCGACATAAACAATGTAAGATATTTTTTTTGTTTGTAATTATTTTCTATATTTAATAAAGATTATACTGATTCATCAAATCATTTTTATCAATATTGTCGCCGTGTCATAATTTAGATTAAAATTCAATAATGTGCATAAAATTAAAATTAACATAATAACTACATGCATGTCTCTTACTTGCAATATCATAATAGCGATAATTCACTCCTTTTTTTGACATCATATTGATGATTTACTTCCATAATCTAAATTTACAGAGTATAGTTAAGTTTATAAAATGTACAAAATTCACTAGAACAATAAGTGAACCAAAAAGGTTTCGATATTTTTGTTAAAATTTTGTTTGCGTCAGCAAAAAGTTTCTAATTAATTAACTGAACTCAATTTCTAATTAATCAATTACACTCGCTGTTAACGAGTCATTTAGTTCTATGGCTCAGTAACTAAGTTGAGCCGAGCCGATACGAGCCGATGATTTATTCCACTCTCTGTCGGTGGATAAGCCGGCTCCGATCTGAGAGCACAGTCTCACCAGCCCACACACAGCTCACTCTCTCTCTCTCCTCCGCTTTATACTTTTTTAGTCAAATTACAGAAGAAAGAGAAACCTCTCTCTTTCGCGTCTCTCTCTTCTTCGCTTCTCTTCTACGAAACCAAACAAATGCAGAGCTGATTGTGCTTTCTCCTCCTTGATCTCGCATTTTCCTTTTAGGTCAGTTCGATTTCTCCATCTCTGGATCTATCTGCATGCTTTGGTATTGGATATTTTGTGTTTGATTTCAGTGAGAGATCCGAGTCTTATCTCCGATAATAGATTAGATTTTCCACACCGATCTGAGTCCTACATTCAATTTCATGTTGATAAACTTTCCTGATTTAGCTTAGTTCGAATCTGGAAAGTAAAGGGTTTCAGTATAACGATTTGGATCGAGATTTTTACAGTTTAATTTCAGTTCGATATTGATCGGTTATAATTGCATTGTACTTGTTTGTATCCTGTTTTTTTTTGTTTCTGGCGATTCAGGTTTTAGGATCCTTATGCTTTATTTTCATCTGATCTCTGCTTGGATGATGATTGAGTCTTTTTTTTTTCTGCAGGGGCGTTGATGTTCTGACGATCTTGTGTGTAGATCTGGGTAGGGGCAAGGTCTCTGGGTCTACTTTTGATTTGAGAATCTTGAAGTGAAATAAAATATGACAAGTGCACTTGGATGGAGATTTGCACCTCCTAATGGAAATGGCCTTGCCCCAAACGAGACGGTAACTAGTTCTTTTAGCATTTACTTTAGATTTCTCAGTATTGGTTTTAGAGTGGCTTAATATGATGATAAACAATCATTACAAGAGCTTATTGAAAAGATTACAGTGCGATATTGCTGAGCTTTGGAATGGGATATGGTTTTTCTTCTAGATTGCCATTTCCTTTTCTTGTGTTTTAGCATGATGATTAAGCTGATATCATATTCCTTGAGTTTTAATCAGATTTAGAAATGTACTGAAGCTTGACCTGAGCCCAATGTTAATTAATTCAGTGGTTCGTTTTGCTTTAAATGGTATCTTGTGAGTCATCTTATGTTTTGTTTGAGTATCTCTTCGCTGCTTCCTTCTTGTTTCATTTTTTTTTTTTACTTTTACGTTTGCAGCCTGCAATGAAAATGTCGAAATTTCCCTTATTTACAACCGAAGCCTAAACCAATGGACAATAATACAAATGCGACATAAACAATTGGCGTTGTTTTAGTCTGTTATATCTGATAGAGTGTCATGATCTAGATGATAGTCGGTCACAGAACGCTTTCCATTGCATTGGAGCAAACGTCTTACAAGTTATACTCTTTTAACTTATTTTGTGTTGCCTGGTCATGATTACAGGAGAGAAATGGGGATATGAAGATGCCAGATTCAGAGCCCCCAACTCCACATTCAAGCACAAAGATGAGTTTGAGGTAACACAAATTTGTATTTGGTACTGCATGGGAGCCAATCAGTGTGAATTTTTTTAGGTCTTATCAGTATTTGTTGCACCGCAATCTTGGTTTATCAGTGAGTTTCAAAATCAATATATCTGGATTAGTTTCCTACGATATCCTTTCAAATGAAACCATTTAAGTAGAAAGGCACACCTTTTAGCGACTAGTATCTAACGTTTCCCCATCACCTGCAGAGAGCGCACAACCAGCATGGAAGATCCAGATGGGACATTAGCAAGTGTTGCCCAATGTATTGAGCAGTTGCGCCAAGGTTCATCATCTGCACAAGAAAGAGAATACTGCCTGAAGCAGTTACTGGACCTTATAGAAATGCGTGAAAATGCATTCAGTGCTGTCGGTTCACACTCCCAAGCTGTGCCAGTGCTTGTCTCTCTTCTCCGATCAGGTTCGCTTGGAGTGAAAATACAAGCTGCAACCGTCTTGGGTTCACTCTGCAAGGAGAATGAACTTAGAGTTAAGGTGTTACTTGGGGGATGCATTCCCCCATTGCTTGGTCTTCTCAAGTCCAGTTCAGTGGAAGGGCAGATTGCTGCAGCAAAGACAATCTATGCTGTTTCTGAAGGTGGGGTGAAAGATCATGTTGGATCAAAAATATTTTCCACTGAGGGAGTTGTACCGGTTCTATGGGACCAATTGCGCAGTGGAAATAAGAAAGGAGAAGTTGATGGTTTGTTAACTGGTGCACTTAAGAACCTTTCTAGCACCACAGAAGGATTTTGGTCTGAGACAATTCGAGCTGGGGGAGTGGATGTACTTGTGAAGCTGCTTACAAGTGGGCAGTCAAGTACAGTATCTAATGTATGCTTCCTTCTTGCTTGCATGATGATGGAGGATGCCTCTGTTTGCTCCAGTGTATTGACTGCGGACATTACAAAACAGCTTCTCAAGTTGTTAGGATCAGGTAATGAAGCCTCAGTGAGGGCAGAGGCTGCTGCTGCTCTCAAGTCGCTTTCTGCTCAATCTAAGGAAGCAAAGCGAGAAATCG
The DNA here is from genome assembly GCA_002933935.1 of Eutrema yunnanense. Taxonomy (NCBI): domain Eukaryota; kingdom Viridiplantae; phylum Streptophyta; class Magnoliopsida; order Brassicales; family Brassicaceae; genus Eutrema; species Eutrema yunnanense. The sequence continues at coordinate 212,981 of PKML01016274.1, forward strand.
CTAGTTCTAATGGTATTCCTGTTTTAATAAATGCAACAATAGCTCCATCGAAAGAATTCATGCAAGGTGAATATGCGCAAGCATTACAAGAAAATGCAATGTGTGCCCTTGCCAATATTTCTGGAGGTTTGTCATATGTCATATCGAGCCTTGGTCAGAGTCTTGAATCTTGCTCCTCGCCTGCCCAGACTGCTGACACTCTTGGGGCGTTAGCTTCAGCATTGATGATATATGATGGCAAAGCAGAAACTACAAGAGCATCAGACCCATTGGTCATTGAGCAGACTCTGCTGAAACAGTTCAAGCCTCGTCTACCATTTCTGGTGCAAGAACGCACCATTGAAGCACTAGCAAGTTTGTATGGGAATTCCATTCTCTCTGTTAAACTTTCCAACTCGGATGCAAAACGTTTGCTTGTTGGTCTAATAACAATGGCGGCTAATGAGGTTCAAGATGAGCTTGTAAAGGCTCTTCTGATGCTGTGTAACCATGAAGGTAGCCTGTGGCATGCACTACAGGGCCGTGAAGGGATCCAATTGTTGATATCTCTTCTGGGTCTTTCATCCGAACAGCAGCAAGAATGCGCTGTTGCACTTCTTTGCCTTTTGTCTAACGAAAATGATGAAAGCAAGTGGGCCATCACTGCTGCTGGAGGTATACCTCCACTTGTTCAAATTTTAGAGACAGGGTCTGCCAAAGCCAGGGAAGACTCTGCCACCATCCTTAGGAACTTGTGCAATCACAGCGAAGATATACGCGCTTGTGTTGAAAGTGCTGATGCTGTCCCTGCTCTGCTATGGCTACTAAAGAATGGTAGTGCCAATGGTAAGGAAATTGCTGCCAAGACATTGAATCATTTGATTCATAAATCAGATACTGCAACAATCAGTCAGCTTACTGCTTTGCTGACCAGCGATCTACCTGAGTCTAAAATGCATGTTTTGGATGCATTAAAAAGCATGCTTTCTGTGGTCCCATTCAGTGACATGTTACGTGAAGGAAGTGCTTCAAATGATGCTATTGAGACCATGATCAAGTTGATGAGCTCTGCAAAAGAAGAAACTCAAGCAAATTCAGCCTCAGCTCTTGCAGCTATCTTCCAGAGCAGAAAGGATCTGCGTGAGAGCGCTCTAGCCCTCAAAACTCTCTTGTCGGCTATAAAACTTTTACAGGTGGATTCTGAGAAGATCCTTGTTGAGTCTTCCCGCTGTCTGGCTGCAATTTTACTTTCAATCAAGGAGAATCGCGATGTGGCCATTGCTGCCAGAGAAGCATTGCCTACTCTGGTTTCTCTTGCCAACTCTTCCGTTCTAGAAGTTGCTGAGCAAGGAATGTGCGCATTGGCTAATCTTATATTGGACAGTGAAGTGTCAGAGAAGGTTATTGTTGAAGAAATTATTTTGTCAGCCACTAGAATCTTACGTGAAGGTACAGTGTCTGGGAAGACCCTTGCAGCTGCAGCAATTGCTCGCCTACTTAGTCGTCGCCGAATGGATTCTGTATTGACAGACTCTGTGAACCGTGCTGGAACAGTGCTTGCCTTAGTGTCTCTTCTAGAGTCTGCCGACGGAAGATCGGATGCAATATCAGAGGCCCTAGATGCGCTTGCTATATTTTCAAGGTCAGGAGCTAGTGGAAATGTAAAGCCAGCTTGGGTTGTCTTGGCTGATACTCCCAACAGTATGGCCCCAATAGTCTCATCTATAGTGAGTGTTGCTAATCCCTCACTACAGGATAAAGCTATTGAAGTACTGTCCAGACTTTGCCGGGATCAGCCTATAGTTTTGGGAAACATGGTCAACAATGCCAGAGATTGCGTGTCATCTATAGCTAAAAGGGTGATAAATACCAGGGACCCGAAAATAAAAATTGGTGGAGCAGCTATTATTATCTGTGCTGCCAAAGTTAACGACCAGAAAATGATAGAAAATCTGAATGAGACACAGTTGTGTGCCAAATTCGTTCAAGCACTTGTGCGGATTCTAGATTCATCGCAGATTTCTGTGCAAGATCAGGAAAAGGATGCGAAAGATACTATCTGCATATGCATTCATCCCAAAGAAAAGGAGGAAGATGAAGAGGAAGAGGCAACAGAAAGTAGGGAGGGTTCCACTGGGGCAACAGTTATTTCTGGTGACAATTTAGCCATCTGGTTGCTCTCGGTTCTTTCTTGTCATGATGAAAAGAGCAGAGCAGTAATACTGGAGTCAGAAGGCATCGACTTGATTACTGACAGAATAGGCAACCGTTTTCTGCAGGTATTCAACTCTCTTATAGATTACAATCTTTTGAGATCACAGCTTATTAGAAGCATACAAATTCTATATTAAGAATCTGTGCTAGCAGTTAACATTCTAACTGATTTTGGGACGTTAGGTTGTTGTTTATATTGCTTTAACTGCTAATACTTTATTACATTTCAGGCTGATCATGGAGAAGACACCAACATTTGGGTTTGTGCTTTACTGCTAGCCATACTTTTCCAGGACAGAGAAATCACTCGCGCTCATGCAACAATGAAAGCTGTTCCAGTGCTCTCAAATCTTGTGAAGTCAGAGGAATACGCTGACAGATATTTTGCAGCACAAGCACTAGCCAGTCTTGTCTGTAATGGTAGTCGGGGAACTCTTCTGTCTGTTGCAAACTCTGGTGCTGCGGCTGGGTTCATATCGTTGCTTGGTTGTTCTGATGATGACATAAAAGAACTTTTGCAATTGTCACAGGAGTTCATGTTAGTGCGTTACCCAGACCAAGTTGCCCTTGAGAGGCTTTTCCGAGTTGAAGATATTAGAGTTGGGGCTACTTCACGAAAGGCGATTCCCTTACTAGTTGACCTTCTTAAACCAATTCCAGACCGCCCCGGCGCTCCTCTACTCGCACTTAATCTTCTAACTCAGCTTGCTGGAGACTGTCCACAAAATATGATTGTCATGGTAGAGTCAGGTGCTCTTGAGGGCCTCTCAAAATATCTTTCTCTTGGACCTCAGGACGAGCAAGAAGAAGCTGCAACGGTTCTTTTAGGCATCTTATTTAGCAGTGCTGAAATTCGAAGGCACGAGTCAGCATTTGGCGCTGTCAGCCAACTTGTAGCAGTTCTGCGTCTAGGTGGAAGAGGAGCAAGGTACAGTGCAGCCAAGGCATTGGATAGTCTCTTTTCTGCTGACCATATAAGAAATGCAGAGTCTTCTAGACAAGCTGTTCAGCCATTGGTAGAGATTCTCAATACTGGTTCAGAAAGGGAGCAACATGCTGCTATTGCTGCACTTGTTAGGCTGTTGAGTGATAATCCATCACGGGCACTGGCAGTTGCAGATGTAGAGATGAATGCGGTGGATGTTCTCTGCAGGATCCTTTCTTCAAACTGTTCTATGGAACTGAAGGGGGATGCGGCTGAGTTGTGCTATGTTCTGTTTGCAAATACAAGGATTAGGTCTACGGTTGCTGCAGCTCGCTGTGTTGAGCCTCTCGTCTCTCTCCTTATGAGTGAATTCAGCCCTGCCCAGCATTCGGTTGTACGGGCATTGGACAAGCTTGTTGATGATGAACAACTGGCTGAACTAGTTGCAGCCCATGGTGCTGTGGTTCCTCTTGTTGGCCTTCTCTATGGTAAAAACTATGTGCTTCATGAGGCTATATCAAGGGCTCTAGTAAAGCTAGGTAAGGACAGGCCTGCTTGTAAACTGGAAATGGTGAAAGCTGGAGTTATCGATTGCGTACTTGATATTCTCCACGAAGCTCCGGACTTTTTATGCGCAGCATTTGCAGAACTGCTTCGCATCCTTACAAATAATGCTACTATTGCGAAGGGCCAATCTGCTGCGAAAGTGGTGGAGCCACTGTTCAATTTGCTGACGAGGTTGGAGTTTGGAGCTGACGGACAGCACAGTGCTCTGCAAGTTCTGGTAAATATCTTAGAACACCCACAATGCCGAGCTGATTATACACTTACACCGCACCAAGTGATTGAGCCGCTAATTCCGCTGCTGGATTCTCCATCCCCAGCAGTACAGCAATTGGCAGCTGAGCTTCTGTCTCATTTGCTCTTCGAGGAGCATCTGCAGAAGGATCCATTAACACAACTTGCGATCGGCCCCTTAATCCATGTTCTTGGATCTGGCATACACCTATTGCAGCAGAGAGCTGTGAAAGCTCTCGTTAGCATTGCTCTTACATGGCCAAATGAAATAGCTAAAGAAGGTGGTGTGAGTGAGCTGTCCAAGGTGATACTACAAGCCGATCCATCGCTTTCCAATGTGCTATGGGAGTCTGCAGCGTCAATTCTGGTTATCATCTTGCAATTTAGCTCCGAATTTTACCTGGAAGTTCCTGTTGCTGTTCTCGTAAGACTGCTTCGTTCTGCATCTGAAAACACTGTGGTTGGTGCACTTAACACTCTTCTAGTGTTGGAAAGTGATGATGGAACCAGTGCGGAATCCATGGCCGAAAGCGGTGCCATAGAAGCTCTTCTTGATCTTCTAAGGTCTCATCAGTGTGAGGACACAGCAGCGAGACTGCTCGAGGTACTTCTCAACAACGTGAAGATTAGAGATTCAAAAGCCACCAAGAATGCAATATTACCCTTGTCCCAGTACCTCTTGGATCCACAGACTCAAGCTCAACAGGCGCGATTACTGGCAACTTTGGCCCTCGGTGATCTTTTCCAAAATGAAGCACTCGCTAGAAGCACCGACGCAGCTTCTGCTTGCCGTGCTTTAGTCAATGTCCTTGAAGAACAACCCACAGAAGAAATGAAAGTAGTGGCTATATGTGCTCTGCAAAACCTTGTTATGTATAGCCGGTCCAACAAAAGAGCGGTTGCTGAGGCAGGTGGTGTGCAGGTCGTCTTGGATCTGATCAGTTCCAGTGACCCGGATACATCTGTTCAGGCTGCAATGTTTGTAAAACTACTCTTCTCTAATCACACCGTGCAAGAGTACGCATCTAGCGAGACCGTCAGAGCAATAACTGGTGAGAAAAGTCTCGGGCTTCTTCTTTATCGTTTAGATCTGCTCTTTCCTTACTGTTCATCTGATATCTCCGATGTTGCTTCCTTTTAATTTGCAGCTGCTATTGAGAAGGACTTATGGGCCACTGGAACCGTGAATGACGAGTATCTAAAAGCTTTAAACTCTTTGTTTAACAACTTCCCGCGTCTAAGAGCCACCGAGCCTGCAACACTTAGTATACCGCATCTAGTTTCATCCCTCAAGACAGGGTCAGAGGCAACTCAAGAAGCTGCGTTGGATGCATTGTTTCTTCTCAGACAAGCTTGGTCAGCGTGTCCGGCCGAAGTTTCTAGGGCCCAATCAGTTGCTGCTGCAGACGCCATCCCTTTACTTCAGTACCTAATCCAATCAGGTCCACCACGGTTCCAGGAGAAAGCTGAATTCCTCTTGCAGTGTTTGCCAGGTACTCTGGTGGTCACAATCAAACGCGGTAACAACATGAAGCAATCTGTTGGTAATCCGAGCGTGTTCTGCAAGATAACACTCGGTAACAATCCTCCTAGACAAACCAAGGTAAGAAAAGACTCATCACCTCTTCTTCAATTCACTGTGACTAGTAGTAATTCCCCAAGAAACCAACCGTATCTTTCAATTTTGTTTTCAGGTGATATCGACAGGTCCTAATCCAGAGTGGGACGAGAGCTTCACGTGGTCATTTGAGAGCCCTCCCAAAGGTCAAAAACTCCATATTTCATGCAAGAACAAGAGCAAAATGGGAAAGGTATATCATCAAACTAAACTTGACTCAGTTCCAAATTTTGCAGTCTATTGGGTTTTTATCTGAATCACAGTGTTTTTCTGCAGAGTTCCTTTGGGAAAGTAACGATCCAAATCGACCGGGTGGTAATGCTGGGAGCAGTTGCAGGTGAATACAGTTTGTTACCGGAAAGTAAAAGTGGCCCCAGAAATCTTGAGATCGAATTCCAGTGGTCTAACAAGTAAAAACAACCACTTCATTTTTCTTTTTTTGGGGGTGAGAGTTATTCAATCAAAGCATTTCTGTTTTTTGGCCTCTTAAAATGGTTTTGTTATTGTGAAATGCTAATGTATATAGTTTGTTTGTATTTGTAATGTAATGGTTTGGTTTCTTTATCTTTCTGACTGTTTGTTTGTTAATGATTCAATTCATTTGTAACAACATTTTTCATTTATTCATCTTCTGGTGTGCCTTTTAAAGTTTAAAATGAGTTCAGAACGTTTTTACCTTAACTTTCTTTCTTTTTTTTTCTATACAACAACGCTTGAGCAAACTGAGAATTTTGGGACCAAAACGAATCTGCTTATCAGGACGCGAACCTGAAAAGCATTCACGGGCTTATTTTTTTGGCCCATTCGGAGAAAAGTAACAAAAATTGGAAAACCATGAAATTTTGGGGACGCTTGACAATGAGCCATATGGTCTCCTGTGCTACTATTGTTTGGTAAAGCTTATATATATATTCGTGAGTCATTGGGTGAAAAAAGCAGCACCATTTTCTACCTCATCAGTCTTAATGGCTCCATTGTGAGACATGAGAACTCTGTATATTCGCTTTGAACAAACCTCGCCTAACCTTATGTCTCCTCCTACTAAACCTTCCACCTTCAACTCTTTCAGTAGAAACTCCTTCTCATGAATCTGTTCCCAATATTTGCTTCAGATAACCGCTCAAACAAAAATAAAGTCAAAAATCCGCACGTTTTACTTACCGATTTGCTAGGATCCATGTAAACCTTTAGAAGAGACTTCATGGATGGATATTTCTTCCACACTGCTACGGCGTATCTTGGCTGCACCTTTGGTATTGCTACCAACGCTTTTAACCTATATAGGACAACAAGTAAATATAATTAAACAGATTCCGATAGTCTAAAACACAACCAAAAGTGTGAAATATAGGTTTTATTTACTTTACCATGGACTCTTTTTAATCAAGTGTTTGTCAACTGAATCCTTGGAGACTAATGCACCATTAGCGTTTACTGATAACATAGTTAATTTCTTCCTGTGCACCAGAGACAGTAGAGCCATGATTAGTCTACTTCAAAATCATGCAGATAAATATATATATGATTTGGAATTCATGGGTTTCTATCAAGAGGTGATTGGTTTAAAAGGGATCCTCCAAACCAACTTAATGATTTGGGGAAAGAAATTGAAACTATTATCCATCATATGATATCGGGATCGAATAGTGTAGGTATTAGTACCTGAACTGGCAAGAGGCTAGACTGCTTGTTAAACCAACAACATGTTCAGCCACCTCAGCCTCGTCTACACAGTGTCTGGAATGTACTCTAACATAATGAGTAGTTAATTTTGCAAGTACCTGTGTAATAAACATCAAATACCACAAGAGTAAGTATGTGTAAGAACGCAAACAAAAGAGCAACAAAGATGTTTTCTTTCTAATAAACATTTCTAAACACATGCCCATTAGGTACTGTACTACCTCATCGATAGGAGGCCGTCTCCAATTTCCCGGGTTCTTGTACTCTTCCTTTTCCCTAGAAGATCGGTTTATTCAGTTTCAGGATGGAAACATTGACACAATACAAAGTTGCTTTATCAAACTTACCTTTTCTTTACGTAGGACATTAACTTATTGGTGAGGCAGCACACCGTATAAGATGGGTATTGGTCCTGAACTCTTGAGATGTTTTCTAGAAGCCTTTCATTAGCAACAAGATTACAAAACTCTTCAGCCTCATACACAAGTAAGACATAACGAATCTTAGGCCCTTGGGGAAAAACCTGCAGCATAGTAAAGAAGATGCAAATTAACAGTAAAATAAGACACTGGGTTTAGCCTAGTAATGATTTTCCAAAGCCCTTCAACTCATAGCAAAAGGGATTCATTTCTAATATTTCATAATATGTAACTCAGTTCAATGTCAGGTGTTATGAAGTAATATTTGATCGACCTCTTTCTGATAAACAATTATCTCATTCTTAAAGATGGAAGTTGAAGAATTTTTTTGAAGGAAACACTGGTTTGAAAAACAATGCCCAAATGCAAGGATCTGACACACGTAAACAGTTATTTCAAACCTCCGGTCATTCAAAGACAATCCAGAGATAGCTTTGACTACCACCACTAAAGATATAAGGAAATTAAACTTGCAGCACAGAAGAGTACAATCCATAAATCAAAGACATTTTGAAACACATGTTGAACTAGCATGCTAATCCTCACAATATACAAGGATACAGACCAGACTGGGGAGCTGATTCTAGTTGCAAGTTCTGATTTCTAAGAACCACTTTTCAAACGTGTCAGTTGTGAGACTCAGGATGCAAGCAAGTAAATTAACACTAAATTTTTTTGAAAATCCAAAGCGGCTGAGATTTTATCATACCGGAGCAATATCCTCTGGAATTGTCATCGTCCACACAATGGATCTCTCAATAGGATTAGGGGCTACACGGAATGTAATGCCTTTCTCAGAGAACCTTGAAAGCAGAAGTCCTATGTTAACATTATACCAGAGGAACTCAGTGTCTATACTTAAGTCACAAACCAGCCATTCATATGAAACAAACAAGAGAGTCAAAAAGCAAACATCTAAAGCATATGTTGAAGGATAATACGAAGAATAAAGAAATTCCTTACCTCCAATGGATCCTTCAACCACTTTAGTATCAATCTCAGCAACAATAGATTTAAGGGCTAACTTTCCTTTTTCCCATTTCTGCTTTTCCTTCTCTAACTTTTTACGCTCAGCTTCTTCTGCTTTCAATGCTGCTTTCTGTAATTTATCTTGCTGGATGATGGAAGCCAGTTAATTATTGATCAGGAAACAAAATAAAAAGCCACGTAAAGAACACTTACCTCTTTTCTTAACTTTTTTTCCTCCATTTCATGGATTTTGTCTTCCTTCGACGGCCGCTTTTTAGGAAATCCTACACCCGGAAGAGTTGTAGTTTTATAATTTCTGATCTGCTTTTTTTGACCCATTTTCTCGATGCTTATATTTTCTTTTTCTTGGTCAGAATCTACCTGATATTTTTGAGTAAATCAAAATAACAGCAGAAGCAAGCAATTTCAATGTGTATACAGCTAGTACCATTTCTAAATAAGAGTAACACAAAATTACTAAACAAAATGAAAGAAACAACAGTAGCACACCCTGAACTCTGAAGACACAAATTAATGACACTTTATGGGAATAGAGAATTGTGATATCCTCAGAAAGACAGCTTTGCAAAAAAAACACAACAAATAGAGTTAAAAGTTCCTTAATCATGTACCAATGATGAACAAACAATATGGTACTAGTTCCTTGCAGATTAGTACCTCGATAGTATCATTGGTCAGCGAAGAGCGAAAACTAACTTCATGCATCCAATTAGTATTATCATCTGAAAGAAAACAACAACCCCCATGTATAAGTGGACAAGAAAAATGAAGTTCATCACCCACAAGAGTTTGGTTTCCGGGTAAGCATACCAATGTTTGGCTCAGTTATTCTAGTATTTGCTTCAATATAATCTGCATCACTTGATCTAGAATCCAATCCACCATGCTGTTCCCTAATATCAGCAAGCACGGGTTCATACTTCCTCGAAGTTTCAGGTCGAGGAATAACTTCAAACTCCGAATCCAGAGATATTACCCGTTTGCCTAAGTGAAATTCCAAAAGAAACATAGACAAGTAAGGATATTGTTGTTCATCACGCATACTTTGATAGATACATTTGAGTTTACTTCTGGGATAAGCATACCAATGCTTCTCTCAGGTATTCTAGCATTCTCATAGTTCGCCTCAACAGAATGTGCATCACTGTATCCAGATTCTAATCCTCGAGGTGGCTCCCTAAAATCAGCAAGCACAGGTCCATACTTCTTCGAAGTTTCAGGTCGAGGACTATCTTCAAACTCAGAATCCAGAGATATTACTCGTTTGCCTAGTGAGATTCCAAAAGAAACATATAGAAGTAAGGGGATTATAGTTTAGCCTGATAATTCAAGTAACACCAACCAAACAAAATCCTCAGAAACCAAAAAATTCAACAAGTAGAACAACGAATCATTCCATAAAACCGAAAAACCCCTACCTACAGAGGATTGAAAGTGAACTTACCGGAGAATTTGTCTTCGCGGTTTGAAGCTACAGCTCCGGGACCAAAGGAACACTTGACGACAGAGAAATCATCAGATAGAGGTGTATCAGGGACGAACAAAAGAGTGGAAGAAGATTCCGGCGGTTGCTTCTGCGGTGTCGGATCGGAATCCGATATCAGTATCGCAGAGATGGGATCTTTCCGAGCCCGTTTGGAAAGCGATGGGAGTGGAGTAGCCGGATCTTCCCCGTCGGAGATCAGAATGTGATCCTTCATGGAAGAGAGCGATGGAGAGAATTTGGATTTCGCAGGAGCACAGATTCAAATGAGCGCGGGATTATCGAGGAAGATGAGGAGGTTTCGAATTCGAAATCGCCGGATAACAAATTGGGAATTTAAGCAGTGTTTGGCTACACGGTTATCTGTATTCGTAAAATGTGTTGGTACATTACCTGAGAATTTAAGGAGTGTTTGGCTGCAAGTTCATCTTCATTCTTCGCCATGTGGCCAAGTTCGTTCTTCGCCATGTGGCCAAGTTCATTCTTCGCCATGTGGCCGGTGACCCATGCCGGCCATGCCCACTAAATAATTCTTGTGAAGTTTGCGTGAAGTTGTTTAGGCCTCGGCATAATAACCGAACCGAATGAAACCGAACCGAACCGAAATTAATGGTTCGGTTAGGTTATGGTTACTTCACAATAACCGAATGATTTTTATTTTTGATATCTATTGGTTATGATAACTGAATGGTTATTAACCGATAACCAATGGGTATCCATGGATATTAAAAAAAAAAAATGTTTATTTCCTCTAATTAACCGAAATAACCAAAATATAACCGAAATAACCGAAGCTAACCGAAATATTTCCGAAATTTAACCGAAATAACCGAAACATTTCGAAATGTAACCGAAATAACCGAAATATTTTGAAATTTAACCGAAATAACCGAAAATAACCGAAACCATTCGGTTAACCGAAAATAACCGAAAGATTTCGGTTACCAAACGGTTATTAATTTTGATAACCATACCGAACCGAACCGAATGGTAACTGAACCGAAACCGAACCGAAAACTGTTACTAACCGAATGGATAGTAAAAGACATAACCGAACGTAACCGAAAACCGAAATAACCGAACCGAACTGAATAACCATTTGCCCATCCCTAAAGTTGTTCATCGGACATCGCATTGAAAGAATTATTTCAAAACCAATTTTTTTTTTTTTTGTTAAAGGGCCTTCATTAAAATAAAAGTAGCTTACAAGGAATTATTTCAAAACCAATAATAGTCAAAATAATATTAATAATTAACAAAAACATTCGATATCTTATTATATAAAACTAAATACGTTCAACGTTAGCCTGAGACGTAAGATAATTTTAATTCACGAGATCGTGATATGTGTCATCGTTAATTTAGATCATGACATGTGTCAATGCAATAATATAAAAATTTTTATTGTTAGTTATTTATTTTTCTAAAAGGCAAAATAACAACAAAAAAAGAACTATGTAATTTTTTAGATGGAGATTGTTTTGGGGTTTTTTTGTTCACTTGGGGGCTAATCTCCTATACCACAAAGCAAGTGAGATCAGAGGTCGGAAAACACGACGATGGTGTGTTTTCCGATGATTCTCTGATGCTCAAGTCAGTAACGGAAGAGAATGACCCAAAGTTTGGCGTCAGAAACGGGAAAGAGTCGGAAAAGTGGAAGAGAGAAAGTTATAGTGATTTCGGGTCCTGAGAAAGGATGGATCCGCGGAGTATCTGGATGGATTTGAATGACTGGATATTGGAAATTTGGTCAGAATATTCGAGCCACAATACTGAATATTCTTCGGAAGAGAGGTGAGATATGATCTCAGAAGTTAGGTAAAGCTAAGTGTTTGGGAGAGTTCTGTAAGTGAGAGATGAAAAATTGGATCCCCTTTTCTCGAGGAGCCATGGTTATATTTATATGAATACCTGACTTGGATTGGCATACCGGGTTGCATTGGTTCGGGTGGGTCAGACTGTGGATCATTTGTTGGATCAGGTACGAGGTACTCAAGTGCTTTTTCTACATATTTCCTTTGTCGCTTATGTATGTGTCCCCGACATAGCAGCTTATGTCTATTTCGGCGGTTTATGCGATGTCACGTATTCTGAGCGCCCATGCCTTTATCTTCCCCATAAACAACGATTATTTGCTTTTTCCTGCCATATAAGCCAAAATTGGCCAGATATTAGATTAATACGAGAGTCTACTTTAGTTCAAATGAATATTTGAGGGAAAATATATACAACCCCGAATATATTTGAATAGGTTTTACCTTTTCCGATATTATTTTGAGGGATATCGGGTTCCTCTTACCATCTCTACTCGGTTATCTAAAAGTCTTACCTTCCCGTGTATCGCTACCCGGTTTATGTTGCCGTTGTCGGGGAAGTCGACATGTGCATATTCAGATCACTTATCTCATCACTTCGAGACCACTCATCTCCTTACTTCCCGCTCCCGCTAGCCGAGAACGGTTTTGGGAGAAGGTGGTGGTTTATTTCCCGGTCATATCATGTCCTATGGTTCGACCACCTTTCCTCGTAACTGCACCCCCTCTAAGTGGTACGCTTTTCAACACATATAAAGGGGTTTGGCTTCTTATCTTTCTTTTCCAGCTTCCTAGGGCTCATGCTAACCGGTAATTTGAGCCCAGGAACGCCGAACTATCGACTCGTCCTCAATAGACTTCTCGGAGATCCTGAAATAGAACCATTGCTCCCATCATTTGTCCTCCCTTGCATTGAACCTGAAGACAGATCGGTTAACCTTTGCCAGAAAATAATAGGTTCCGCGAAGATTCGAGTTTGCTTTGACATTGAAGAGCTGGCGAAACTCCTCGGTGTTAAACATAACTCCGGTTTCTTTAGATCTCACCCAGAGTGCGACTAAGTTTCTCATCGCGCTGGGCATGAGCTAGGAGAGGGCGAGCCCGAGGTCGCCGACAATGTTAGAGATGGCCGCCGGGATAGGAAAGGTGAGGCGGCACTTCAAGAAGAACACGGCGTAGCCACATGCGTAACTCTTCGGAGGATTTTCCAGAGAATCACCATCCGAAGGAACAAAAAAATCACAGAAATCGAGTGCGCATAAGGAAGAAATATTTTTGAGCTCCTCAGATGAGGCCGTGCTCCCCAAATGAGGCCCAAACTGATCGGTGGGATTGAGTGAAGCCCTCGGCTGTGAAGGGGATGCCATAGTAGAAAAGTGAAAAAATCGAGGATGAAAGGAGCGAATCTGTCGGAATTAACAAGGGAAGGGCTTTTTGCAGAGAAAGATAAGCACTGAAGAATAAAACCATAAATACTACTCGACTCAGTTAACAATAAAAAAGAAAGAGAAAGGAGTAAAGAAGACATCATTACCATGGGGAATGGGAAGTTGAGGCGACGTGGGACCGTTCATTTATACCAACCGGTTAACAAAGTTGAAGCTGAAGCAGCGCGAACCGTTCATTTATACCAACCGCCCACTCGCCCACTCACCCACTCGCCCTGTCACTTCCCTTAAATATCGCATGCTTAATACAAGATCCCTGTAATTTCGGCACTGAGTAGGCAGAAGACCAATCAGCGCCCGAGATTGCAGCATCGCATCCTCAATGATTAGTCAATGAGGATACTGGGGGGCAACTGTTGGGCCCATATTCCACACTTAAGGCCCAGTCAGAGTAAACATGCCCAATAAGGAAGGCTCGGTCCACGACGGGGTCTCATGAGACTGTTTACAAGCTGAAGTAAGCGAGGTCGCGGGATAGAGCGAGTCAACAAGCTGGAAGAACCGAGCACGGGGAAAGGAAGCGAGCTCGCAGGAAGATAAGAGCGTGCACTTGACCAAATTCAAACCTGGTCAAACATAGTTATTTCATATTAAAAATAAAAGATTACAAATTTAATTATGCAGTTAATGTGTATAATAATTAGGCAGTTATATTCTCAGCTGGTATAAGTTTAGAATATCAACTTCATTGTAAAGGACCGAATTCTGGGCAAACATAATAATATACAACTTTTCTCTCAAAATCTTCTAAGTAATTTCAAGAACATACAACCTACAAGCCGAGAATTGAGGTTGTGAGATTCTGCTCTCACAATTGGGATCCGTTATCGGTTACAATTTCGTACGGGAACCCGTGTCGGCATATAATGTGATTCCAGACAAAGTCCTTTACTTCGACATGTGTGGTTTGTTGGAAAGCTTCTGCCTCGACCCACTTGGTGAAGTAGTCGGTGAGGATCAGTAGGAAGAGAAGTTTCTTTTGTCTGGATTCGACGAGTGATCCTACGATGTCCATGGACCATCGCATAAACGGGTACGTGGCCGAGACTGAGGAGAGTATCTCGGTCGGCTGGTGGATGCTTGGGGCATGTCTTTGGCATTTATCGCATTTCTTTGAATAATTTCGCAATCGGCGATAATGGTTGGCCAGAAGTAGCCATGTCGTTTTATTCTGACGGCGAGAGCGCAACCTCAAGAGTAACTTCCGCAGTGGCCATCGTGCAACTCGCCCATTATTGCGAGGGCTTCTATGCCGTGAACACATGCGAGGTATGGCTCATAGAGGCTCCGTTTGTATAATTTTTTGTTCATTATACAATACCGCGAGCTTTGTGCCTTTAGCTTTCGGGCTTCCCATTTTTTGGGTGGTACGGTTTTGTTTCCAATGTACGGGAGGATCGGGATTTTCCAATCCGGTTTCTGGATATAGTCGTAAGATTCTGGATCGCTAGTGACCGTTGGAGCGACCTGGACCGGTGAGTCGGGCTCGACTGGGAAGTCGGGACCGTGCTCGCCTTATTCTTGCTCTGGGTCGCTTTCATCATCTGCTGGTTGCGTGACATCGACCTCGGGTTCTTCCGTTTCAGGAAAAACTTGCTGGGTCAATGTGCTTACAGGGGCATTATTTATCTCGTTTATTGTGAGAGTTTTGAGTGCGATTTCGATTCTTGGTTTCTTAATTCCTTCTACGGGAATTACTCTCTTAACTAATGGATCAAAGGTCGATGCTAAGGCCGCGAGTGCGTCCGCCGAAGTGTTTTCTCCTTTTGGAATCCTGGTTAGTTCAAATTTGTCGAGTTGTTCTGATAGTTCGCAAACAACTTCGATGTATGCTTCCATGCGTTCGTCTTTTGCATCGTACTCGCCGTGAAACTGGCTCATGACGAGTTGAGAATCGCTAAAAGTGTCAACTTCCCGAGCTCCGATCCCGAGCGCGAGCCTGAGACCGGCAATGAGGGCTTCATATTCTGCTTCGTTATTAGAGGAGATGAAGCCGAGCCTGAAAGATTGTTCCATTACTTCGCCTGTCGGAGAGGTTAGTTTAATGCCTACTTCGGATCCTTGCTTAGATGAGGATCCATCGACGTGAAGTGTCCATTTCTTAGAGGGATTGGTTTCGTTAGCGATTTCGGGCGCTAGTTCGATCATAAAGTCCGCCATAACTTGTGCCTTAGGGCATGTACGCGTACGATATTCGATATCGTACTTGCTTAGCTCGATTGCCCACTTGGCTAGGCGTCCTGACTGGCTTGGGTTATGGAGGATGGTTCTAAGTGGTTTTGATGTCATAACCACGATCAAGTGTGACTGGAAATAGGGTATGCGTTTTCGTGCCGACATCACAATGGCTAGAGCTAGTTTTTCCATAGCGGGGTATCTCGTTTTGGCGTCAATCAGTGTTTTACTTACTTAATAAATTGGCTTATGTTCTTTTTGCTCTTTGCGGACTAGGACGCCGCTTAGAGCTGCCTGAGATACCGCCATATAAAGGAACAATGGTTCTCCCTCTACTGGTTTGGACAGTATCGGGGGTTCGTTTAAGTATGCTTTGAGTTGTCGGAATGCATCTTCGCAATGCTCGTCCCAAATGAATTTTTTATTTCCTTTGAGGAGTTGATAGAATGGGAAGCACTTGTCTATTGACCGGGAGATAAACATGTTTAGCGCGGCTATCCATCCGGTCAAACATTGGACCTCTCTGGTCATTTTTGGTGATGGTATTTCTAGGAAATCTGCTATTTGCTTCGAGTTTGCTTCGATTCCTCTTTCGGTTACGAGGTAGCCGAGAAATTCTCCCGAGGCGACCCCGAGTGAGCATTTCGCCGGATTAAGTTTCATTCCGTATTTGTTAAGGATGATGAAACACTCTTTGAGTTGTGCTACGTGGTCAGAATCTTTGGAGGATTTAACGAGCATGTCGTCAATATACACTTCCATCGTTTTACCGAGCGTGTCTGCGAACATCTTGTTCACTAGTCGTTGGTAGGTTGCTCCGACGTTCTTTAGACTAATGGGCATAACTTTGTAGCAATATGTGCCTCGGTCTGTGATTAACGGCGTTTTCTCTTGGTCTTCCGAGTTTATCTTGATTTGGTTGTACCCGGAGAACGCGTCCATGAAGGATAATAGCTGGTGGCCAGCCGTGGCTTATACCAGTCGGTCGATATGTGGTAGTGAAAAGCTGTCTTTGGGGCATGCCTTGTTCATGTCGGTGAAGTCTATGCAGACTCTCCACTTTCTATTTTTCTTTTTGACGACCACCGGGTTGGCTAACCAGACGGGGTATTTTACCTCCCTGATCGAGCCGACCTTGAGTAGCCAAACTACTTCGTCGTTCACAGCTTTAGCCCTTTCCGGGCCGAGCTTGCGACGTTTCTGTTTAATGGGTTTATATGTCGGGTCGACATTCAGTTTGTGTGATGTTACGTCGGTATCGAACCCAGACATGTCCGCGGTTGACCAAGCAAAGGTGTTGACATTTTCTATTAAGAAAGCGATCAGCTCGTCGCGTATGTCGTTAGGCAGGTCGACTCCTATGCCGACGCGGCGATCTGGGTTAGCGTCGTCTATGCAAACTTGCGTGACGAGCTCAGTTCGCGGTTCGCGTGTAGAAGGGTCGTTTGCTATTTTAATTTGCTAGGTGGCGAGTTGTAACTCTTTATGTAATTGTTATACATGATTACTTCTGGATTGTTTATAGTTTCCTATGTAACAGTCTCAGGAAGCTGTCTGGGTTCCGAAGATGGTCCTTGTTCCTCCGGGTGAAGGGAATTTTAAGCATTGGTGGTACTGCTTTCATGGGGTATAGCCAAAGTCTGCCGAGTATGGCGTTGAATGAAGCTACGCGGTCTACTACTACACACTTGATTAGTTTCTGGATGTTTTCTGCGACCACGGGGAGTTGTATAGTTCCCATTGAGTAGGTCATATTTCCGGCAAAGCCGGTTAATGGTGAGGGTTTTCCTCGTAGGGAAGACTCTTCAAAGCCCATTCGTTGGAAATCTTCGTAGAAGAGCATGTCTACCGAACTTCCGGTCTCCACCATTATTGTGGACTGCTCGAATCCGCTCACGTCTAGCTGGATTATGAGAGCGTCGTCTTGTAGTTTATCGAGGTGCCGAGTTTCGCTTTCTCTGAAGGTGACCTTGTGGTTGGGTCCTTCGAGGGGAGATAGTTCTTGTGGTTTTGTTTTGGCTCTTCATTGGAATATCTTGATAGAGTTCACTGAGTCTTGGCAGAATTATGAACCGCCACATATGAAGTCTATTCTTTTAGTTGTAGGTGGCTCCACTCCCCACCCCCCTAAACAGCAACGAGGTAGATGGGAGCGAAGTGTGTTTGCCTTTTTTGGAGCCGGTGGAGGCGTAATGACCGATTTTGTTGATCCGCCGCAGAGGCTTAGTTCTCTGAATATCAGGTCGATACGCTTTTTCGGCGCTGGAGGTGGAGTGCCTTATCCATTGACCTCGGAGGTTTGTTCCCTCTTTTTGGGGATCGGCTTCCTTTGGTGGTTTTTTTTAGGCCAGTTCCACCTCGACGAGCTCGTTTGAGAGACGTTCGGAATCGTTTTGAGCCGCTTGCATGCGAGCTCGAGTTCGGCATTTTTCGGTGGAATGCCTTTTTCGTTTGTGATGATCACAGTACTTCGTCGGGTCGTAGTCTTTATTTTTTGACTGAGGGGGACTCCCAACGGCATAGATGTGTTGTCCTTTGCTGGGGGGTTCTCGTTTAGGAGCTCTGCCGCTTGGAGCCTTTTGGCGAGGAGCGAAGTCTCCTCTTCGAGGGTAGCGACGGCAGATGCGCGGTGTAACGCGTCATCTAAGGATGTCGTGGGACGAACTGAGAGTTCTTTGCGGAATCCCGACGTGTACCACATATTGTTTTTCAGGGCTGTGGGTGCTACTACCTCGTTGGGGTTCGTGATTCTCGCCTTGATTTCTTTGAATTTGTTGATATACGAGCGTAGCGGCTCATCTAGTCCTTGTGCGAGGTCCAGAGGTCGGCTTCGGACGCTTTCGCCTCGATAAATACTAAGTATTGTTTGAGGAAAGCTGAAGCGAGCTGGTTGAAATTGTCTATTGACTTTTCTTCCAGCGATGCAAACCATTCTTGAGCCGATCCGACGAGGTTTTCGGCGAAGAGGTGACAAAAACCTGCTTATTTTTCGTGATCGCGAAACTGAACTCTGGCGATTGTTAGCCGGAATGCTCGTATATGAGCTCGGGGTTCGGTTTTTCCGGCATATTCCGAGAATTTTATTTTCCCAGTTTCTCGGAGTCGCGTGTTCACGATGCGGTCGGTGAAAAGAATTCGGTTCGTCTCCTCGATCACTCGATCTATATCTGGTGCCGAGCTTGGTGCGAAATGGACAAGCGAACTCATCTGCTGTAGCTCGGCGTTGGTATGAGCGACGTATCGCTGGAAAGATTCACGAACGACGTTAAATCGATCATGAGCCGTGTCTCAATAGGGATATCGTTCTCCTCGTTAACTCGCATATCCCTTTCGCGATTCGCGAATATTGATGTCGAGTTCGGGAACGAACTGTTTCCAGCTCGTTTCGATTGGGTTCCCGAACTATATGCGAAACCGAACGTGTCGAACGGCCTCGATTCACGGTTCCCCTCTCCTGGAGGGGGTAGTAATCTAGTTGTTGTTCGCCTCGTTGTTTCGCTGCTTAGATTAGCCGCGAATGATGGCGGGCTATTGTATGTGACGTCGAGATCGGGGTTGTTCGGATTGGGGTCTCGAACTGTCCGATCGTTGTTGGCAGTACATGGATCGCAGAAAAATCAAGACGGGTTCGAGGAGTAGGACTGCTCTGCGGACGTCGCTCATGCGTTTCTGTCTGACGACGTTCCAGTTGTTCCAAGCGGGCTTCGAGGTTACGAGTTGATGTTTCGTAGTTTTGCTGTCTGTTGACTAGGACAAACAGTATTCCGCGGATCTCCGTCAGGTCGTCTCTATGTTGCTGCTGCAGCATCGGGGATGGCGAGGTGGATCGCATGGGTCCTTTTCGGGTCTGAGGTGGATCCGCGGATCTGGTCCAGACTCGATTAGGGTTCTGGTCCGACGTCGCGTCACCGTGCGCTAGCGTGGTAAGGTTTGCGCGATGTGGTGGCGCGCTTTGTTCTGCGGAGTTGGATTCCGCTCCAATTATTCCTACGGGATTTGTCCCTATAGATCTAGTCAGTGCTGGGGTCTGGGATGTTGATCCCGTGAGCGTATGCTCGGCGGCGGTGTTGGCGAGGTTACGATCTGTTGAGAGATTGGTCATCTCGGATTCTGAATGGCTTGGATCCATTTCGTTTTTTGTTATATCGAAAATCTGATTCATGTGTCTAGAAAGCTATATACTCTTCCCCACAGACGGCGTCAAAATATGGATGCAGAATCGCACACTTAGTTTTTTATATGATTTTGGGTAGTCCTGGGCATAAAATCCATACCCGCAATCCAAACCCGAACCCGAACCGATCTAACTGAACCATTTAGGCTTCAGATATATCCAAATAACCGATCGACGGTTTTGGTTTCGGATCGGTTATTAACCAAAATCCAAAGTATAACCGAAGCATGATACTTATGTCTAGGTTTCATAATTATGTATGATGTCTCGTGTCTCGGCTTTGCAGATTTACGGCGATATGCAATCAATCTGGAAACGATTGAGCTTCTCATTGATTTCTCCTTTTCCCAAAATCGAAAACCCTAGCTATAAAAAAGCTCAAAGACTGCAACTTTGGCTTCTTCAGCTTCTTCGACTTTCCCTTACCATCCTTCTGTTTCTTGAAATTCCAGAAATCGATCTCAGTCTCAGGTATGTGTATCTTCTTATTTGACTTTTCATCTCTCTCTACTTCTGAGTTTATACTTCTCTAGCTTGAATCATTCTGTTAGCATCTAAGTTTGTCTTGTTCATGTATGTTAAATGAGTATCTTGTTTAATCTTTATCTTGTTTGTGACTCGATTTGATTCTTGAATCATTATGATTTTGCTAGCAATTTTTTCTATGTTCTAACTTATATTATGTCTATGTTTTCATGTACTGTTTTGAGATGGATTCGTCATCGCCTTTATTCCAAAAAACAATAATCAACAAGAGGCTGATCGAGGGAAACGAAAAGTACATGATGAAACTGGTGCAAGTGGAGTAACTTCTCAGCCTAGTAAGAGGACTCTCCCCACAAGGTCCAATGTATGGTTGCATTATACAAGGCTTTCGAATAACCATAACAAGTGTATCTGCCACTACTGCAAGAAAAAGTATTCGTGTAATAGCAAGTCAGGGACTTCAAACCTTTTAAATCATCTTCAAATCTGCAAGCATTACAAGGCGTGGGTAGAAGGTGAAGCCAACATTCAACCTATTATTAATGAAGATGGAAACATGCAGAATGCAAAAGTGATTGAGGAGGTTTTCAGAGAAGCATCAAATGAGATGCTTGTGATATGAGAGTTGCCATTGGCTTTCATTGAAAGTGTGGCTTGGAAACATTTCTGCAAGAAGGTTTGTTATTTTTTTTCCTTGTCTAAACGTATATTTTGCTATTTATTTGTGGTTTCTGATTCTGTTTAATATGATTTCACTTGAAGGTACACTTGTACAAGCCTCACTCAAGAAGAACAACAACAAGAGACATTGTTAAAATGTATGTATCAAGGAAAGCAGCTTTGAGGGAATGGTTTATGGCCAACAAGCAAAGAGTTTCACTAACAACTGACATCTGGACTGCTTCTACAACATGTTATGTTCTTAATCATTTGTGTTAAATTTCAATTTCAGTAAAGAATATCATTTTTACAATTTGATATCCGCAAGTGCTAGTTATATGGTCATCACAACACATTTTATTGACGTTTATTGGCGGTTGAAGAAGTTGATCATTGGCTTTAGGTATGTCTCGGATCACAAAGGTTTGACAATATCTAATGTGCTTCAAGAGTGCTTAGCTGAGTGGGGAATAAAAAAATTATTTTGTGTGACTGTTGATAATGCTACAGCAAATGGTTTTGCGTTGAGGAATTTTAGTGCTCAATTCTCCTTACTCTCGCATGACTCCTTTGTGTTATATGGGAGCTATATGCATGTCAGATGCTGTGCTCATATTATCAATTTGATTGCGAATGAAGGATAAGGTGAATGAGAATGTGAATGTCATTCGTAATGCTGTATTATATGTTAGATCTAAGACAAATAGGCTGAATTCATTTGAACAGAAGGTTGATGCTGCTAAAATTACAAGAGGAAGCTTGCCATTGGATATTAAAACTAGGTGGAATTCAACCTACTTGATGTTAACAAAGGCTCTTAAGTACAAGGTAGCATTTGGTAGGATGGAGATAGAAGACAAGTTGTACAGTGATCACTTTAATGAGTATGAATTAAGTGGACATAAAATGGTTGGGCCTCCTACAGCGAGTGATTGGACTGCAGTTGAAAGATTGACAAGGTTTCTTATCATCTTCTATAACGCAACATTGGTAGTCCCAGCTTCATCTTCTCTGAATGCATACAAGTGCTATGGTCAGATAGTGACCATAGCAACCAATTTGAAAGATCTGACTTACAGTTTTGAGTCTGAGATGAAGGTTAAGGCAGCTGATATGTTAGACAAGCTTGAAAAATATTGGGATGGTATGAAGAACATCAATAAGATGTTGATTGTGGCCACTGTGTTTGATCCTAGGAAGAAGATGCAATATGCTAAGATGTGTTTTGATGAGCTGCATGGGAAAGATTCTTTAGAGAACAAGGCATTATGTGGTTTAGTCAATGATCTTCTTTGTGCGATGTTTACAGAGTACAATGGCAGGTACAATATGGATTTAAATGCTCGACAATCACAGTCTCAGCCTAATTCTCAGTCTCGATCTCAGGAAATAGGTCAGTCATCTCAGTCTACTCAAGATAACTCAGTGGAGAAACCAATTTTGGGTTATAAGAACATTGATTTCCAATACGATGAGATGCTACATGATATAGGAGTTCAAGAAACAAGAGATGAGTTGGATACATATCTGAAGGAAGGTGTTGCGAATCCAAACTTGATGGCTGGAATCGAGTATGATGTACTCTTGTATTGGAAACTCAACAGTGGCAAGTTTCCGATTCTAGCTGAGATTGCTCGTGATGTTCTCGCAATGCAAGTGTCCTCTGTCGCTTCTGAGAGTGCATTTAGCACAAGTGGTAGATTAATCATTGACCCATATAGGAGTTGTCTAACTCACTATATGGTTGAAGTGCTTATGTATACAGAGCATTGAATGAAACAAGACATTCATTTTGAAGATAAGTTGCTTACAAATCAATAAATAATTGTTGAGTATGAGTATGAAGATAAGCATGAGAAATGTATAAATTCTTCTCTTATATATTATAGAGTTTGAATCATTGGCAATGGATAATGAAGACGTCACTATGCAGTCATAGACTTATAGTCTCAGATTCATGGTATGTTTGGTTTTAACTTTCTGATTTATCACTTGTTAATTGTTATAGACTTATGATATCAGGTTGATAGTAAAGATTAAGCCCTGTTTGATGTCACAGGTCTGATTCTGAAGGTTCTTGCCTTTTGGTTCTCTCTTATTCTGAAGATTAAGCCTTCTTTGATGTCACAGACTTTTATTTCTATCATGGTTTGGATCTTGGTTCTTTCTTTTATGTTCTATCTCCTTTGAACATACTTTGTTTTCTATCTTGGTTTGCATTTGTTTTGGATCTTCCTTCTCTCTTTTATGTTCTATCTCTTTAGGTTATGATCTTTGAGGTTGTTTGAACTTGGAATCATGAATTTTTATTACCAGATCTGATGAATTTGCTATGCTTAACTTCGGATTTTTGGTTACTTTAGTTGCAAACAGGTACTTCTGTTGGAAAAAACCGAACCGAAACCGAATCCATTGATATTTCGGTTACACTCGGATTTTACATAAACTTAGGAAACCAAAACGAATCCGAACACATCCGAACCGAACCCGAACCAAACATCAATAATATCCGAATGGACACTACATCTATACAACCGAATAACCGAACAACCGAATAAACCGAACCGAACCCGAATGGACATCCGAACGCCCAAGACTAATTTTGGGGATAGATTTGGTGGGTTAGTTTCTATCTATGAACCAGATGTAGGTTTGGATCTAAACTCGACGAATTGGATTTGTATCGATGAATAAAACTGTTTACAGGAGGAAAAATCTCGAAGAGATTTTAGAAATGCTATTTTTGCGTAAAGAGATTCATCCTTTAAAACCTAAGCCTCGACGTCCTTTTATAGCTGCTCGCGAACTAAACCACCTCCGATCTTTACGTCGGAGCATGCTCCGCGAATCCATGAACTATCTTTGACTAAACCCTCGCGAGCTGTGAGCTGTGAGCTGTTGACGTTCGACCTCGCGAGCACGGGCTATCTGTAGACAGGTGGATTGGGCCGTGCTTATATTTTAAATATATTTATTGGGCTTTTTATGGGCCGGATTTCATAGGTCGAAATCCAACACCAACATTTGAGTAATTTCTTCGATATTATTAAAATTTAAAAGTGAGAATAAAAGTTCATCTACTTTAATAATTCATTAATAAATCATATTTTCTTCATAAGATTTAACATCGAAAGTTGATTAGTCAAAAATTAAACACATCAACAAGTAGGTATCTCGTAATCCCTCAAAAACCCCAATATAATAATTTGGTTAAATCTCATAGACAACAAAAAAATACTCTCTCTATTCTTAATAATATATACTAGATTCTAATCCGCGCGAGATAAAAAAATTATAGACTAAATTTTGAAATATACAAATGAAATAAGAAATAAGATATAATTTAAGTGTTATTAATTCAGATATGTTAAATTTGTAATTCTTAAGTTTTTAGTGACATGATAATATTTTGTTGATTTGTTGTGCAATATGTGTTTTAATGTTTATACCATATTTCTAACACGTGCTATGCGAAATCTAGATTCTAATATGCGCTATGCGTGGTGCAATAAGTTTTATACATTATTTTTTTGTGAAATTTATATTGAGCAAACACTCAAGAAAATGGTTTGACTTAAATTTAATGAAAATTTTCATGATTATGTGATTTATGTAACCTTAAATGATATCAAAGTTTGTTATCTGACAAAAAGGTAAATTGTTATAAAAGTTATATGATGTCATAATATGATAGATATTAGTAGAATATGAGTATGAGTTAGTTAAGTATATAACTATATATTGATGTAATCTTAATTGTAAAATTTGTTATTAAACTGTGTTAAAATGGGCTAACCCGTCTTTTCAATCTGTCTTGAATCAGCCTATTATCTTACATTTTTTGACAAGCCAACCCACAAAGGACCGCAATTGTAAAAACATAATCCTAACCCGCCCCACTAAGGGTGGAACTATTATCCGGGATCCGATCTGAGATCCGCTCCGATCCGCTCCGAAAATCTGGATATCCGAAGGGGTCGGATTCGGATAGTTAAATTATAAGGTAAATTATAAGGTCTGGATATCCGGATCCGTATAGTTAAATTATAAGGTTCATATATCCGGATCCAGATCCTTTAAATATATTAAAAATTTATATTTTATTGAGATTTATATATATATAATTTAAATAATAATAAAATATTTTTATAATAATAATTTTTTTTAACAAAATCTTATATAAAATTTTAATTAATTTGTCATTATTTTTAATTTTTTTTTTTACATATCCAGATCCGGATATCCGCGGATATCTTAATATCTAGGTGGATATCCGAAGTCCGGATATCCCAAAATTTTCCAGATATCCGATTCGTCCCACCCCTACGCCCCACCATATTACCATATAATATAAATATTTACTAATTTTGAATATTTAAAATTTTATCAAGTTTAAATATTTTTAATAATAAGATTTATATCATTTGGTCTAATTATGGTTCAATTAAATAACCAAATTAAACCAAACATAATTTTTTTTTAATTTGGATTTCACTTAAATTTTCAAATACGTATTAAATATAAAATTTACATTTAATCTCTACAATCATAGATTAATGTTATTATATTTTAAATAATTTAATCAATTAAATAGAGATTAAGTTTTATTTATAAATATTATAATTAATTATAATATCCATATCTAACAATAAAAATATCATGTAGATTTTTGTTTTAAGAAAAAAGACATGTTGGCAACATTTATAATTATCTAGATAAATTATAGCCTTATATGAATTGTTTTCCTGATTGGACTCAAAATGTGTTTCCCTTTTAATAATATAGATTTTGAAATATGTTTTTGTTTGAAAAAGTAAGATGTTTTTTTATTTCATAAGAGTAGTTATTCTTGTTTTTTTTTCCCTAATTTACCTCTATCATTTTAATTATTTAAAGAGAATAATTGCAATTAATTAGAAACATAGGGAGTAAAATTTTATTCGATCGGGTCGTT
Source organism: Eutrema yunnanense (assembly GCA_002933935.1). Taxonomy (NCBI): domain Eukaryota; kingdom Viridiplantae; phylum Streptophyta; class Magnoliopsida; order Brassicales; family Brassicaceae; genus Eutrema; species Eutrema yunnanense. Next base: position 238,801 of record PKML01016274.1, read on the forward strand.
TACATTATTGCCATCACACGTTCACAAAAACATAGAACAAGTCTCCAAGATACCCACATTTTTTTTTGTTGAACAAGCCAAGATACCAAGATACCCACATTCATTCATTGATTCATACGATCTTACGGATCTTAGACCCGACCCGACCAACACCCTCCCTAAGCGAAACCCAACAGTTGTTCCGTTCGGCAGTGAGTTTATCAGCCGAAAGCCATTGCGACACATTGAAGTATTGATACGTGGACTCAGCGCGAACTCTGACCGTCGTGAACTCCACGTACTCAACATACCAGGCGGGCTTGTGGCCAGAGTTGTCAGAGGTCAGAGTCAATGAACATATTGGTCTCGAAAGACACTTCTCCTTAGCACTGAAAATGTCCACATTGCCGTTCTCGAAGTAGTTGTAACCTGGTCCCATTAACCCACCCCATGTCTCTAGGTTTTTTATTACGATCGTCTCTCCGTATTTGGTGGAGATTCTAGCGCTTATGATCGAATCTGTGCCGGCGCCATCCAAGAATCCGGTTTGGATGTAGAATATGTAGACGCAGTCTGGTTCACGATCCTGCGAAATTAAGAAAAAAAATTAACTGAAAAGGAACGGAAGTTTATAGCCTAATAGCTTAAAGCCTTATACTAGTGTCTGCAAAAGAATCATAATCTAGGGATGAAGATGAGATTTAGGGAACTTACGGCGAATGCAACGGCAGAGCCGGTGGCGATGAGGAGGAGAGAGAGGAGGAGAACGTCACAGCGAGCCATAGTCGGTGATATGAATGTAAGAAATGGAGATTTGATCTGTCCAACTATTAATAGAGTTTGAGACTTGAGATTTCAATTATAGTATGTGAATATGATTCAACCCGCGCTAGCTCTATAACGTGAGATAATTTATTCTTAAAAACTGTTTTGAAATTTAAGAAAAAATAAATTTATCTGAATTTTATAATATGTCTAACTAATGATTATATATAGAACTGTCAACCCGGACTAACTTCTCTATTTAACCCGATTTGCAATGAACTAATATATTATTCGAACTAACCCGGAAAACCCTATAATTTTGAAAACATAACTTTAATATGTACCGTTTAATGACTATGGTTTTTTTGTGGTAAGTTTACAAACTCTTAAAAATCAATTTTCTCGTGTCTAACTTTTTATAAAATTAATAAAATATTTTTCAAATTTTTGTTTTGATATATATTCAAATAAAATATAATAATCATTGTGAAAAATATTACAAGATCTCGAATGTCTTTCTTTGAATATGTATGGATTGATTATTATTTAATAATATTATAATAATTAAGGTATATTATAAATTCAGATAATATTATTAAATAATATATCGTGTAAGTTGACGTGGCATTTTCTGGTACGTTGTGATGAGTGAAGAGTAATATTATAATAGCAATATTTACTATTTAGTTTCTTGATTATTTTTAATATTATATATTTTAAAATAATAATCAATCCATATATATTCAAAGAAAAAAATCTATTCGAAATCTTGCTATATTTCTCACTATAATTTATTATATTTTATTTAAATATATCAAAATAAAAGTTGAAAAATAGTTTACTAATTTTATAAAAAACTAGACATAAGAAAATTGATTTTTTAAGAGTTCGTGAACTAACTACAAAACTAGAGTCATTAAACGGCGTATATTAGAGTTATGTTTTCAAGATTATATGTTTGCGGGTTAGCCCGAATAATATTTTAGTCCACTGCAAAACGGGTTAAATAGAAAAAATATTCCGTTTGACAACTATATTATAAAATCATGAGTTAGAAATATTATAAAATTCAAATAAAAATAATTTTTCTTAAATTTCAAAATAATATCTGAAGAAAAATTACCCGCAAACGCGGATTAAATTCTAGTTTCATACATATTATGATACTAGTGCAATTAAAGAAAACTAATCATGAGTCCAATTAAGTAAATGATGTTGACAAAAATAGAATGATAAAAGAACTCGTTTTTGAATCTCTATATTATTATTTCAGAAATCATTTAGGAAAATGAACTTTATTTTGTAAGTTATTACATATTATGTCATTATAAATTAGAAAAGAAAATTGAAATAGGAAAGGATATAAGTGTCTTTCAAAATTATTGAAGAGAATATAGAAAGTATTTGTTTTTCATTAAATAGGATATTTACTATTTAGTTTTTAATTATTACGATATTAAAAATATTATATATATTAAAATAATAATAAATCTACATATATTCAAAGAAAAAAATCTATTCGAGATTTTGCAATATTTTTCACTATAATTTGTATTATATTATTTGATTATATATCAAAACAAAAGTTGAAACGGATTAATTTTAAGTTTTAGTTCATTGCAAAATGAGTTAAGTAAACAGATTAGTCCAGTTTGACAATTCCATCTATAATAATTAGTTACACTTATTATAAAATTCAGAAAAAGTAAAATAAAAAATTCATAAATTTCAAAACAATTTTTTTTGAAAAATTACTCCGCGTTATAGCACGGATTAAATCATAGTTTTCTTTTGTTTTAATTACTATGAAACAAATATAGTTTGGTGTTGTTATTTTTTTATTCTCTATAATATGAAATATGAACGTGGTGTTTTTCCACTGAAAATGTCACCTTTCGTTGTAGTTGTAACCGGGCCCATTGTCAATGTCAAAATAATACCAAATTATATGAACCAAATATAGTTTGGTATTATTTTGCTTTATTCTCTATAATATGAAATAAACGTGGTGTTTTTCCAATGAAAATGTCACCTTTCGGTGTACTGGTAACCTGGCCCCATTTCTTGTTCGTTGTGTTGAGTGAAGAATTAATGCTTATAGTTTTACAAAAACATTTTTATTTTATTTTAGTAGAAATCACTTGAACAAATTCTTTTAACTTATTAATCAAAAAAAAAATTCTTATAACTTGTTTAATAAGAATTACACAAACACCAAAACGTGATTCACTACTGACCAATTCCTAATTTACCCAAACTTATTTACATAATAACAATTGTGATGCACCCTTTGTTCACTCACTAAGAACCATATAACAACTTGTTCTCACAATGTTTGCTCAAAACGGTTAACCTTATAATGCTTAGATCTCACAAGTCTAATATACTATTCAATTCCTCAAATTGAGAATCTTCGGTTTCCTCTAAACGATATCTTCAAATCTTTACTGCTTTTATCCGAAAATATCCATCCAAGCGCCAAGTTGTTTCTGCAGCTCCAATTGAATCTCACCACATCAGTTCCTTGCTTAGTTCTTTCCGCCTCAAGTTCACTTTGTGTTGCACAACCACTCCATGTTCAGCAAGCAACCATCTTCTGCGTTGAACATTTCTTCTAATGTTCAGTCTCTAAACTTTGGAATTAACAAATAATGGAAAGGTCTCAGACCTTTTATATTTATTGGGGTTTGAATATTTCGGTTAAGTGCTGGTTAGTGTGGGTTTACATCTGGTTCACTAATTACATCATATTTCAAAGAAGATGCACATAGAGATTGTTTGGGGACTGTTGTTAGTTCACTAATTACATCACTAATTACATCATATTTCAAAGAGGCGTTGTTTGTTGTAACTATTGTATATTGCCCTAAATTTCAGATTTATGTTTAGCTGCTTGATATATATGTACATTGTTAACATCTTCATCCATACACAGAAAATTCTGAGCATCTGATTACTCTTTATGGTATCAAAGCCTGGACCTTTACTTTCGAAAAATCTCTAAATTTCTTTCAAATGGCGAACACGACCCATACTGATGCTGCAACAACGAATGCAACTGTGGAGGTAAGAAGAACCATCTCGCCTTACGACTTGACCTCGGTCAATAATCCAGGAGCGGTGATATCTCATCCTCTCTTGAATGGAATCAACTACGAAGAGTGGGCATGCGGAATGAAGACGGCGTTAACATCACACAAGAAATTTGGCTTTCTCGATGGAACGATTGCCAAACCAGACGAAGGATCACATGACTTGGAGGATTGGTGGACGATTCAAGCACTTCTCGTATCTTGGATCAAGATGAACATTGATCCTATGCTGTGTTCGACAATCTCTCACATAGATGTCGCACATGACCTATGGGACCACTTGAAGAAACAGTTTTCAGTGATGATTTAATGGACCCCGAATTCAGCAGATCCGAGCTGAATTGGCCTGCTGCAAGTAGAGAGGAATTGCAATCGAGGCGTACTATGGAAAATTGACCCAAATCTGGGATAGCCTTGCTAGCTATCGTCCGTTGAGAACATGTAAGTGTGGGATGTGTATGTGTGATCTTGGTACATCACAAGAAGCAGATCGTGAAGAAGATAAGGTGCACCAATTTCTGTTTGGACTTGATGATCAGTTATGTGCCGTTCGATCGAATCTTGTGGCACGTGTTCATGTGAAACCTTTGGAGGAAGTTTATAACATTGTGAGTGACGTAGCAGAAGCTTTAATTGATAGAATAGTAATCCGTTGATTCTAATAATATCCAAAAAACTAAGATAATCACAAGATTATTTGTTTAGTTTAAGAATTTCCGAATAAATCAAACCTTCTTAGATTCGTTAAGATCTCTCTAGATCTACAAAAAACAAGGAATAAAGAGACAAAAACTCAATTTTATTAATCAATCAAAAACTGAATACAACTTTAAATCACTGATCTGATCCGAGATTTCCAAAAACCATAGTTCCCTGAATTCAAAATCACCTTCAAATTGTTCACCAATTCTTGATAGCTCTCCATTTTCTCCATAGGATCTCACATGTTTGCAATAAGATATTTACTATTTAGTTTTTAATTATTACGATATTAAAAATATTATATATTTTTAAATAATAATAAATCTACATATAATCAAAGAAAAAAATCTATTAGAGATTTTGCAATATTTGTCACTATAATTTGTATTATATTATTTGATTATATATCAAAAAAAAAGTTGAAACAAATTAATTTTAAGTTTTAGTCAATTGCAAAACGAGTTAAGTAAACATGTTAGTCCAGTTTGACAACTCTATCTATAATAATTAGTTAGACTTATTATAAAATTCAGAAAAAAGTAAAAAAAAAAAATTCATAAATTTCAAAACAATTTTTTTGAAAAATTACTCCTCTTTATAGCACGGATTAAATCATAGTCTTCTTTTGTTTTAATTACTATGAAACAAATATAGTTTGGTATTGTTATTTTTTTATTCTCTATAATATGAAATATAAACGTGGTGTTTTTCCTGCTTTTCATAATGACTCTGTAACCTTGATTAATTAATAAATATTTAGATGTTAAAAAAAAAAAAAAACGTGGTGTTTTTCCACTGAAAATGTCACCTTTCGTTGTAGTTGTAACCTGGCCATTGTAAATGTCAAAATAATACCAAATTATATGAACCAAATATAGTTTGGTATTATTATGTTTTATTCTCTATAATATGAAATAAACGTGGTGTTTTTCCAATGAAAATGTCACCTTTCGTTGTAGTGGTAACCTGGCCCCATTTTTGGTTCGTTGTGTTGAGAGAAGAATTAATGCTTAAAGTTTTACAAAACATTTTTTATTTTATTTTAGTAGAAATCACTTAAACAAATTCTTATAACTTGTTTAATAAGAATTACACAGACACTACAACGTGATTCACTACATACCAATTCCTAATCTATCCAAACTTATATACATAATAACAATCATGTTGCACTCTTTGTTCACTCACTAAGAACCATATAACAACTATTTTCTTTTTGGTCGAAAGAATCCTATAACAACTTGTTCTCACAATGTTTGCTCAAAACGGCTAACCTTAATGCTTAGATCTCACAAGTCTTATATACTATCCAATTTCTCAAATTGAGAATCTTCGGTTTCCTCTAAACGATATCTTCAAATCTTTATTGCCTTTATCTGAAATTGGCTTTTAAAACGACGTCGTATGAGTTAACCTTAAGTTTTAACAGAATTGTAACACCGTTAATCCGTTCCGTTTACGGACTTAACACCGTGCTCTTTTTGGCCGAGTCAACGAAAGTTGAGGATTTAAATGGCATTTTTCTGATAGTTCGTGCTTTTAATGACCAAATTTTGAAAGTTGAAGATTTAAATGACATTTTTCCGTTTTAATTTTAAAACAAAACGACGTCGTTTTCTGTTTAACGGAAATTCTGAACGGGGACTTAACGTCGTGCCTATTTTGGCCGAGTCAAACAAAGTTTGTGATTTAAAAACAAAGTCAACGAAATTTGAGGATTTAAAAACAAAGTCAACGAAAGTTGAGGATTTAAATGGACAACCCGATAGTTCGTGCTTTTAATGGCCGAATTTTGAAAGTTAAGATTTAAATGTCATTTTGGCCAATTATTAATGCATGAATTATTTTGAAAACCCTAAAATTAACAATGGACCTACTCACACATAACTGTAGAGAATAATCAAATAGATATGAGAGAACTCATAATCAAATATAATAAACAAAATAAGAAGGTTCATAAATCTTCTCCAAAATTGTCAAAATTGGTGAAGAGATTTTCTCACAAGCATACAATTGAAGGTAGTAAATTTATCTACAAAAACTAAAGCGTTCTCTAAAAGATGACTAAAATTAGGTGTTTATAGGTCTTATGTCGTTTTTGGTCGAAACAGAAAAAACCCTGGCGAAAAAGGAAATTATGGATCATATGTGTTTTAGACCGGTCAAAAGAAGGTGTCCTGGACTGGGCTCCCTTGTGTGGGAATGGCAGCTCGGGTGCAGGAAAGTGATCCAGTCCTTCAAATTCCAAGCTTGATTTTTCATCTGTTTCTGCTCGAGTTTCTATCATTTTTGCATATTTCACCAAAAAAGACTCGAGAGACTCCCAAGACATTAAAAGTACCAAAACGACTCGAAAACACTATAAACGACTAAAAATAAGTTTTAAAATATTAGTGAACAAGAAGACGAGAGGAAGAAGATGATTCTCGTATTGATTATCTGAAATGTATGTTACAGATGCTCATTTATATGAGAGAGAGCATTTCCGGTTAATACCGGTTTACACAAATCTATCTATATTCTAATATTCCCCCTCAAGATGAAAGTAGTCTTTCATCTTGGACTTAAATTAAAGAACATCATAAGAAGTGGGAAGATTTTGAACCCGAGATGCAGGCCAGTGACTAACAAAGTCTCCATCTCCATTGGCATTAAGCGTTACTGTAAGCATGAGAAATCCACAAAGGTTCCACGTGCTGGTAACTGAAATCAGCTCCTTTGACAAACAAATGGCAGCACCTTCGTGTGACTGTATGGACTTTAGGAAAAGCTGAATTTGTCTCACCATATGTTACTCATCAAGAGAAGCCAAAACAAACTAGAGAGGTGGAAGCAAACTCTGCTTCAGCAGCTCATGTGTTGCATTCGATGCAAACACTTCATCATCATTAACCATCAAACTATACGCAGATTTTATTGAAGCATTAGGCAGAAGATATCCATGAATCAAAGTAGCCAAACCAGTGGTTTTACTTGACCATATCTCCCCCCTGGCCCCCTGACTTGTAACACATGTGGATGAAGCATGTCTTTGATGACAAACCATCCAACTCGAAGAAATAATACAATCCGTCATGAAACAAAGTGGCCAACCTTGGCCAGGTCTCCCTCTGTCTTGAAACACAACCTTGTCAACCAATTCTGACATGTAGATCAAACCATTTTGAGTAAAGGCCATTCCCCTTGTTCAAACATGAAAACAAAACGACTTCCAAAACAGCAATCAATCCCATTGGTCTCATATGTGCTGTAGCACAAGAGTGGAACTGAAAAAATCTTTCAAATAATGAAGACATCCGTTCCATTCGTCTCATATGTGTTTCAACACAAGAGTGGAACTGAAGTAATATCTCAGCAACAAAGGTGAACAATGCCTCACAACAGCAAGCTTCAGTCTTGACAAAGAGGCTTAAATGCTGAACTAGAGCAGCAATTGACCTTTGAGAATCATTAGCGGAAGCGTGGTGGGCCCATAACCCACATGTCCCAAGATCGGAACCTGGCTGTGGATGCGGAATCACACACCTAGTTTTTTGTAAGGGTTTTTAGGGAAGAACTTTAGTGGGCTAGTTTCTATCTATGAATGACATGTAATTTGGATATAAACTCGGCGAATTTGATTTATATTGAATCAACAGAAAGTGTTTACAAATAGAATAATCTCGAAGAGATTTTACAAGTATTTTGTAGATTTTGCGTAAGAGCACCCCCCTCTAAACCTGGATATCGGCGTCCTTTATAATCGACGTCGAGCTGAGCTTCCTCCGGATATTGCGGATTTCGCGTATCCCCGCGAATCGAGGAGCCGTTGTTGATTCCTACTTTTACGAGCCGAAAGTTTGACTTGATCTGGATCCGGCGTCGCTCACGTCGCGGATTCATAGGTGGACCTTACGTACTGGTTTAGAGATTGTTTTATTGTTGTTTATCGGGCCCTTAGTGGGCCAGATCTCTTGGGTTGAGATCTGGTACCAACAATTTCCCCCCAGCCCATTAAGTTAATATTAGCTTAATGGGCGAAGAGGAAACGGTTCGATTACCGCATCTGTGACAGAGATCTCGATTTTACCGAGATCTTCGCGAATCAAACGGCCGAGATTCGGGGAGAGGAACCGGCTGCGCGGTTCTCGGTAAAAAAGGTAGTCATTATGTCTTTCGAGATTGTACGGCCGAGATTCGAGGAGATGAAAGATCTCCGCGATCTCAACGGCTGGGGTTAACCCTCCTTTATAAACTTCCTTTCGGCGCTTCCCAATAAACCACTGTCATCACTCCGAATCGAAAGGTAATTTTTCATTTTACCTCTTCCTTTCTTCTGCGATTTTCTGGGTTTAGGAAGCACGGATTCTTTATTCGTTGAAGTCTAGGTTTTTTTTTTTACGTTCTCAATTTTCAAATCAAACCCTATAGCCGATTCGAAATTTGTCCCGGCGCACCCAGACGAGCTTTTCGGCCCGCATTGGAAAACGACGACGACCCGGCAAAATATCGTCAATCTCCGGCAGGTTTACAACGTCCCTAGTAATGTCGAACTCGTCGTTCCGTCGGAGTTCGAGACGCCGGAGAGGTGTAGGCCGGGATTCATCTGCACTTACACAACGTTGTTTGAGAAGTGCGGATTATCTTTCCCTATACCCTCCTTCCTGCTCGAGCTTCTCGCGGAGACCCGGCTCTGCTTTTCGCAGATGATGCCGAACTTCGTCCGGCACGTTATTGCTCTCGCCGTTCGAGCTCACGAGGAGGGGATCTTGCTCTGTGTGAGGGATGTGCTTCACCTGTGTTCGGTGAAGCACAATCCCGGGTTCCCGGGAACGTATTACCTCTCTCCGAGGACCAACCGTAAAGTTATTAACGGGATCCCGGGCAAAGACGATTGGCGGAGTAAGACTATCCTATTTCGGATCGACCAGGCCTCGATAGGGGACTTCGATGTCTCCCGACTTCCAGATCGATGGGCCGTGGCAGCCGGTTAGATACGAGCTCTAGAGTTCGCGGCTTTCGTTTAGATCTCAGATAGATGCCCTTTCCTTTTGATTGTTTTGTGCTCGCGATTTGATATTTTCTTTTGCTTCTGTAGTTACTTCGAAGAAGTCACCGTTTACGGACGAGCTTAGGGTGCTTGTTACCCATTTGCGAAATCAAGGGACCGAGTGGGACTCATTTACGAAACGAAGGATCGATCGAACTCTCGGGCCCATTCATCAATCGACCCCTGCTATCGGGCCATCTCGACAGCCTCCTCCTCCTCTTCGAAGTGAGTATCGATTATATTTTTAATTCGATGCCGACTGTTTTTTTTTTATTTAACAGTGTTCGCTATCGTTTCAGTTGAACCAGTTCGGACGATTCCGACTCCGACTACCCGTCCTGTGCCAGATACCAGTTCGTCAACCAGTACCGTACCGCCTCTCGTCATGTCCAGACGCTCAAGTTACCGCAACCGAGCTCCGACCACTTCGAGCGTTGGGGCCAGCCGAGTCCGCTCTGGGGATATTGCGGCGGCGGTTAGTGATGCTCTGAACGCACCGGTTCGGGTGGAGCAGTTGGAACAGCCCGCACTTGTGGCCTCGATTGGGTCTGGCGGGTCCCGGAGCCGCGGTTCGGCCCGGGCGGCTGCAGGAGCCGACGTGGATCTCGTCGTAGACCCTGTCGTAGACCCTATCCATATCAGTTCGAAGTCAAATGTGTCTAGTGCCGATACGACCTCGCGCCGTCCTGAGACACCGCGCCCCCTGCTGACTTCGACCCCGTCCGGGCCATCGCGTCCTCAGGCGAAAAGGCAGAGGAGCAAGAACGCGGGGTCCCGTGATTCTGAGGGTCGTCGTGGACCCGATTCGGCGAACGGCTCTTCAGCGAGTCGGCCGTTTCACTGGGCGTTCAAACATGCCTGGGATTCTCCCATCACTGAGGATCCGGAGGGGATGGCGACGTTGGTCCGCCATTGTAAGGCCGCTGGCTGTCAGCTCCCCTCATTAAGGAATATGTCCGAGAGGGGGGCGTATTTGGATATGTGCGTCGCAAATGGGAAGGTAGGTTTGTTTATTACTTTGAAGGATAAAATTTTTTTTGGTATCCCCTTAGTGGTTTCGAGTCTCTTGTTGACACGTCGGTTTTGCTTTGTCCAGGCGCTGGCGGCGCAGAACAAGTTGGTCGCCCTCTTCGAGCAACGGGTTCGAGATGCTCCTCAGCCCGAAGAAGTCGAGAAGGCGAAGCAGGTGGTCGCCAGCTTGAACGCCGAGGTGCACTCCTTGAAGGCTCAATGGGTGGAAAAAGATGCTGAGCTGGCCAGAATCCCTGTTCTCGAGGCCCGGGTCGTCGATCTCGAAGCTGCGTCGGAATCGGCGTCGTGGAAGCTGCAAGCAACAGAAAACCATCTCGCCGCACTTCGGTCCGAGAGCCAGTCTGCGCTGGAACAGGCTGCTCGGCTGGCTCGAGAGAACCGCGAGTTGATCGCTGCTCGGGACAAAGAAGTTCGTCAGGCGGCGCGGTCAGCCAGACGGGACCTGTCTGCGAGGTATGCGGATGTCCTTGGTCGAATCAAGGAGAAGTGTCTCTTGAAGAAGGCGGAGACTGAAGCCGAGATCGATCTGCAGGAGGTGATCGCGAACCTCGACCTCCTGAACGAGTTGGACCGGGGAGATACTACCGTGGAGGTCGAGATCCCCAAAGTCACTCAGACCAAGGCGGAGTTCGAAGCGGCTTTTACAGCGGCCCATGTATCCGACTTCTCTCTTGGAAAGCTCGACCTCCCGGCTGTCTCGGAGGACTCGGTGGCCTTGATGGAGGTCGACCCGGCGTCTCAGATCCCGATGAGAATAGATCAGTTCGGTACGAACGTGGAGATGACAGAGAATTCGGTAGCGAGGCTTGCTGACGAAGAGGCGGCCGCGGATGACTTCGTGCAGGATTAGGGTGGAGGACCCGAAGTGAAGGCTCCTGCCTTAGGTTTTTGTTTATGTTTTTGATTTTTGAGGCTCGAACCTTATGCCTTAGCCGAGAGGTTTTAATTCGGCACTATGTTAGCTCTAGGACCTTTTGTTGATCCGAACACATTGCCTTAGCCCGGAGGTTTTAATCCGGCGTCTTTATCGATTTAATAAAATTTCTGAATTTTCTTTAAGTAAAAGATTCGATATCTGTTTACTTAGTGAAATTCTTGTCTTGAATTTTCACAGTCGTCGTTACTTCGACGTGTTCTGTCGAAGTATGTCTTTGTAAAGAGGTTTGCTGATTCGGCGAAGTGTTTTTCTAAGAAAATTTTGTTTCTCAACGCTTTTTACTTCGTCATTATTTTGACCTCGCTTCGTTGAGGTCTTACTTCGTAAGCAGATCTGCTGCCGAAGCGAGGTGTTTTGCCTTAGTGAAATTTTCTGTGATTTCTACTAATTCTGTGCCCGGACTTCGGGTATGATTCCCTCTTCGATTCTTTCGATAAGGAATCGGTGTTCGAGGGTGCTAAGTCTTTTGCCTTAGCAGTTTTCGGAATTCTGAGTAAATTCCTCTTTAGCGAACTGGGTGCTTCGAGATCCGAGTGGATTTCGAACCCCTTTAGAGTTCGCTGTCACGGGATTAGGTCGTGTCATCGTGGTCCTTTGACCGCATTTGTTTGAACTTTTATGAGCTCGGGTGGTTCGTTGGATCTCGGAGTGATTTAGCCACGAGGTTCTGCCCTGTGGCTCAGTTCGTGATGCGAGGTCGCGGGGCTTTAGTGATACGAGAGCTGAATAATTTTTGCTCAGGGAGCGCGCGAGGTGGAAAAAGTGTTCTTTTATTCATTTGGGCTCGTCGAAAGACGAGCGAGTTACAACGTACGATCATAAAGATAAATAATGGTGTGACCTTCGCCACGAGGTTTCTGCTTTGGCGAAGTGTTTTGGTGGCTGCACTCGAGGGTCGAGCTGCCTACGTACCCCGTCAAGGGATCAAGCCTTTATGTAGTTCGATTATTATGCGTACTCAGTCGTGATATCGTTTTAAATTCATGGAATTCCAAGATCTTTTTTCCGGTACGTCGGTTTTGACTTTCGCGAGCTTGTAGACGCCGTTGCGTACTACCTCGATGACGCGGTAGGGGCCTTCCCAGTTGGTCCCTAGTTTTTCGGCACCTCGCTCCTTGGTATTTTCGTATACCTTTCGCAAGACTAGGTCGCCTACTTCGAAACTCCTGTGTTTAACGTTGGAGTTATAGTAGCGGGCGGCGGCTTGCTGGTAGTTTTGGATTCTGATCAATGCTTGATCTCGGCGTTCGTCGATGAAGTTCAATTGAACTCGCAGCATTTCTTCGTTGAGTTCGCTGTTTGATGGGCATAGAGTTCGCCTAGGGCTTGGTACCGAGACTTCGGCTGGGACTATTGCCTCCATCCCGTATGCTAGTGAAAACATTGTTTCGTGTGTAGCTCGATGGGGAGTGGTGCGGCAGGCCCATAGGACCCCAGGGAGTTCATCTGCCCATCTATGTTTTCTTGAGTCGAGTCTTTTCTTGAGGTTGCTCAAGATCGTTTTGTTCGCGGCTTCGGCGTGACCGTTTCCCTGAGGGTACCTCGGAGTCGAAGTAGTTAGACGGATTTTCCACTTGGCGCAGAAAGCTCTGAAGCTGCGAGATATGAACTGGGACCCGTTGTCGGTTACAATTTCGTATGGGATCCCGTGTCGGCATATGATATTTTTCCAGACGAAGTCTTTCACTTCGACTTGCGTGGTTTGCTGGAAGGCTCCTGCCTCGACCCACTTGGTGAAAAAGTCGGTAAGGACTAATAGGAAACGGAGTTTCTTCCGTCCTGACTCGACGAGTGGTCCTACGATGTCCATAGACCACCGCATGAATGGGTAGGGGGCCGAGAGCGAGGAGAGTGTTTCAGTTGGCTGATGGATGCTTGGAGCATGTCTTTGGCATTTGTCGCATTTCTTCGAATAGTTTTCGCAGTCTGCGACGATGGTTGGCCAAAAATAGCCGTGTTGTTTGATTCTGACAGCGAGGCCGCGACCTCCGGAATGACTTCCGCAGTGACCGTCGTGCATCTCGCCCATGATTGCAAGGGCTTCTATGCCGTGGACACAGATGAGATTTGGTTCGGAGTCACCCCGCTTGTAAAGTTTGTCGTTTATTACACAAAAGCGTGAGCTTTGTGCTTTCAATTTTCGGGCTGCCCACTTTTTGGGTGGTACGGTCCCGTCAGTGATGTACCGGATGATTGGGATTCTCCAATCTGGTTTTCGGATATACTCGTCCGATTCCGGATCACCGGTGGTTTCTGGGGCGACCTCGTCGGGCGATTCGGACTCGATTGGTAAATCAGGACCGTGCTCGCCTATGCCTATGGGGTCGTCCTCGTCCTCCGAGAGTACCGTAGGATCGGGCTCGTGTTCTTCTGCGTCTGAGAAGACTTGATCGGTTTCCATGTCTACGGGATCGACCGTTATTTCGTTTATGGTGAGAGCTTTAAGGGCGATCTCTATGCTCGGTTTTTCGATTCCTTTGACATGAATTATTCTTTTAACTAGCGGGTCCGAGGTTGAGGCGAGTGCGGCGAGTGCGTCGGCCGAAGTGTTTTCACCTCGCGGGATCCTTGTAAGCTCGAATTTGTCGAGCTGTTCGGCTAATCCGCGAACTACTTGGAGGTATGCATCCATACGTTTGTCTTTGGCCTCGTATTCGCCGTAAGCGGAGTCGCTGAAAGCGTCGACCTCCCGAGCTCCAATCCCGAGTGCGAGCCTGATTCCGGCGATGAGGGCTTCGTATTCTGCTTCGTTATTTGAAGCGACGAAGCCCAATCTAAAGGATTGTTCGATTACTTCGCCTGTGGGCGAGGTAAGTTTGATGCCGACTCCAGATCCTTGTTTGGATGAGGATCAGTCGACGTGAAGCGTCCACTTCTTCGAGGGGTTTGTCTCGTTAGCGACTACAGGCGCTAGTTCGATCATGAAATCCGCTAAGACTTGTGCCTTAGCGCAGGTGCGAGTGCGATATTCGATGTCGTACTCGCTGAGTTCGATTGCCCATTTGGCGAGGCGTCCCGATTGACTCGGGCTATGGAGAATAGTTATGAGGGGTTGCGATGTCATGACTACTATTGAATGGGACTGAAAATATGGTCTGAGTTTCCGGGCCGACATCACGATTGCTAGAGCTAGCTTCTCCATAGCGGGGTATCTGGTTTCGGCGTCGATCAACATTTTGCTTACGTAATAGATCGGTCTTTGCTCGTTTTGTTCTTCGCGAACTAGGACTCCGCTTAACGCTGCCTGAGATACTGCGATGTATAGATATAGGGGTTCTCCTTCTACTAGTTTGGCCAGTATCGGGGGTTCGCTTAAATATGCTTTGAGTTGTCGGAATGCGTCTTCGCATTGCTCGTCCCAAAGGAACTTTTTGTTTCCTTTGAGGAGCTGGTAGAAAGGTAGGCATTTGTCTGTTGATCGGGAGATAAACCTGTTTAAGGCCGCTATCCTCCCGGTCAACCGTTGAACTTCTCGAGTTGTTCTTGGCGACGGCATTTCCAGGAAGGCCGCGATCTGTTTTGGGTTCGCTTCGATACCTCTCGTGGTTACTAGGTACCCGAGGAACTCTCCTGAAGCGACCCCGAACGAGCACTTTGCTGGGTTGAGTTTCATTCTGTATTTGATGAGGATGATGAAACACTCTCTAAGCTGTGCTACATGGTCGGTTTCTCTGGATGATTTAACGAGCATGTCGTCGATATAAACTTCCATTGTTTTACCGAGTATGTCTGCGAACATTTTGTTCACTAGTCGTTGGTAAGTTGCTCCTGCGTTCTTGAGGCCGAAGGGCATCACTCTGTAGCAGTATGTGCCTCGATCAGTGATGAATACCGTTTTTTCTTGGTCTTCCGGGTTCATTTTGATTTGATTATACCCGGAAAACGCGTCCATGAAGGATAATAGCTCGTGACCGGCCGTGGCTTCGACGAGCCGATCGATGTGTGGTAATGGAAAGCTGTCTTTAGGGCATGCTTTGTTTAGGTCGGTAAAGTCAATGCAGACTCTCCACTTTCCGTTTTTCTTTTTAACGACGACGGGGTTGGCCAACCAGTCGGGGTATTTCACCTCTCTGATGGAGCCGACCTTGAGTAGTCGGTCTACTTTGTCGTTAACGGCCTTGGCTCTTTCAGGCCTGAGCTTGCGGCACTTCTGTTTAATGGGTTTATAAGTCGGGTCGACGTTTAGTTCGTGCGACGTTACATCGGTGTCGACTCCGGGCATGTCTGCGGTGGACCATGCGAATGTGGTGACGTTTTCTTTTAAGAAAGAGATGAGTTCTTTTCGAATTTCGTTGGATAGGTCTATTCCTATCCCGACGACGCGGTCCGGGTTGTTGTCGTCTATACAGACCTGTGTGACGAGTTCGGTGCGAGGTTCGCATACAGAAGGATCGTTTGATCTTTTAATCTGCTGGGTAGCGAGCTCTAGCTCTTTCTGTTATTGCTATACGGGGTGATTCCTGGATTGTTTGTAATTCCCCATGTAGCAATCACGAGATGCGGACTGGCTTCCTCGTACTGTTCTGGTTCCTTCAGGTGAAGGGAATTTCACGCACTGGTGGTACGTTGATGGTACTGCTTTCATGGCGTATAGCCAAGGTCTGCCGAGTATGACGTTAAATGGTGCCGCGCGGTCTACGACCACGAATTCGATTAATTTTCGTACTCCTTCCGCGAACACGAGGAGTTCGATCGTTCCTTTGGAGTACGTCATGTTTCCGGCGAAGCCGGTTAGCGGCGAGGGTTTGCCTCGCAGGGACGAATCTTCGAAGCCCATTCGGCGAAAGGCTTCGTAAAAGAGTACGTCAACCGAACTGCCGGTGTCGATCATTATTCTGGACAGCTCGTAGCCGCTCACGTCGAGCTGGACGATGAGGGCGTCGTCGTGCGGCTTGTCGAGGTGTGTGGTTTCACTTTCTCTGAAAGTGATCCTGTGGTTGGGTCCCTGAAGGGGGGTCGGTTCTGCCGGTCTGGTTCGTGCTCGTCGTTGGAATAGTTTGATCGAGTTCACCGAATCTCGGCAGAATTGCGAGCCGCCACATATGAAGTCTATTCTTCTAGTGGTGGGTGGCTCTACTCCCCCCTCTTCGAAACAAAGAGGTTTTCGAAGTCGAAGTCTGACTGTCTTTTTAGGCGCCGGTGGCGGCGTGATTACTGATTTCATCGAGCCGCCGCAGAGGCTCAGCTCTCTGAATATTAGGTCGATGCGTTTTTTCGGCGCTGGAGGCGGGGTTTCTTGTCCCGTGACCTCGTTAGTTCGCTCCCTTTTCTTTTTGGGGTTCGGTTTTTTGTCGGTCTTCAGGACTGGCTCCACCTCGATGGCTTTGTCGATAGGCCGTTCGGCGTCGCTTTGGGCTGTTAGTAGCCGAAGTCGAGTTCGGCACTCCTCGGTGGAATGTCCTTTTTTCTTGTGATGTTCACAATACTTTGATGGGTCGTAATCCTTGCTTTTGGATTGAAGGGGACTTCCGACGGCGTACGTGTGTAATCCTCTGCTGGGAGGTTCCCTTTTAGGGGCTTTCTTCGACGTCGGGGGACACTCCATCAGTTCGTATTTCTTGGTGAGGTAAGCGGTCTCGTCTTTGTACTGAGCGAAGACGGATGCGCGATGTAGTGCATCGTCCAGCGACGTCGTAGGCCGAACTGTGAGTTCCTTATGGAAGCTCGACGTATGCCATAAATTGTTCTTCAGTGCCAATAGTGCTACTACCTCGTTGGGGTTCGCTATTTTGGCTTTGATTTCTTTGAATTTGGTGATATAGGTCCGAAGTGAATCCTCTGGGCCTTGTGAGAGTTTCCAGAGGTCGGCTTCAGACGCTTGCGCCTCGATGAACACCGAGTATTGCTTGAGGAAGGCCGAGATGAGCTGGTTGAAATTGTCTATGGACTTTTCCTCCAGCGAGGCGAACCATTCCTGGGCCGTTTCGATCAGGGTTTCGGCGAAGAGGCGGCAGTAGCCTGCCTCTTTTTCGTGACCGAGGAAGTGGACCCTGGCGATCGTTACGCGAAATGCTCGTATGTCAGCTCGCGGGTCGGTTTTTCCGGCGTATTCGGGGAACTTGATTTTTCCCGTATCTCTAATATGTGCGGTCACGATGCGATCGGTGAAGGGAGTCCGATTAGTCTCCTCGATCACGCGATCTATATCCGGGGCCGAACTAGTGGCGAAGTGGACGAGCGAGTTCATCTGTTGTAGTTCGGCATTCGTGTGATCGACGTACCGTTGGAACAACTCGGGATCAACGGTGTTCGGGAGATTTACGTATGATAGGTCGGGAGCCTGAACTCGAGTCGGTTCTCATTTTCCTCGCGAGGTCGCGTATTATTCTCGCGGTTCGCAGGTGGGGGAGGAAAAGAGAACGAATTGTTGTTAGTTTGCTCATGCTGGGTTCCCGAGCTGGATCCAAATTCGAAGGTGATGAACGGCCTTGATTCGTGGTTTCCCGTGCTCGGCGGAGGCGGTAGCCTGGTCGGGGCTCGCCTGCTTGTTTCGCTGCTTAGGTTGGCAGCGAATGATGGCGAGCTCTCGAACGTGAAAGCCGAGGTCGGGGTGTTTCGGATCGGAGTCTCGAATTGTCCGACGAACGGTGGCGACGCATGGATTGTTCCGAAATCCAGGCGTGTTCGCGGAGGCGGGCCTCCATGCGAACGTTGTTCGACGGAGAGACGAGAGCGACGTTCCTGTTGCTCTAAGCGAGCTTCGAGCGTGCGAGTCGAGATCTCGTGGGTCTGCTGCCTTTCCACCAGGATGGATAGCATCCCGCGGATTTCAGCCAGATCGTTTCGGTGTTGTTGTGGCATTACTGATGGCGTGGCTGATCCCGTCCGTCCGGTTTGAGCCTGAGACGGATCAGTGGATCTTGTCCATACCCAGTTAGGGTTTTGGTCCGACGGAGCCTGAGATGGGTCGATGGGACCCGAGGCGGACCTCGTCCATACCCAATTAGGGTTTTGATCTGGTGGCACGTTAGCGGTCGTTGGGACGACAGGGTTTGTACGTCGCGACGCCGTGTTTTGATTCGCGGCGAGTGTTTCTACTCCGCCTGTTGCGATGGGATTTGATCCCACGGTGGTAGTCGGGATTGGGATCTGGGATCCGGATCCCGTGAGTGCGGGCTCGGCGGTCGCGCCAGAGGCGCCGCGAGCGGTCGAGGGGTTGACCCTGGTTGATTCGGAATGGCTTGGATCCATTTCGCTTCTCGTTAGATCGAAGATCTGATTCTTGTGTCTAGAAAGCTATATGCTCTTCCCCACAGACGGCGCCAAAATGTGGATGCGGAATCACACACCTAGTTTTTTGTAAGGATTTTTAGGGAAAAACTTTAGTGGGCTAGTTTCTATCTATGAATCACAGATGTAATTTGGATATAAACTCGGCGAATTGGATTTATATTGAATCAACAGAAAGTGTTTACAAATAGAATAATCTCGAAGAGATTTTACAAGTATTTTGTAGATTTTGCGTAAGAGCACCCCTCTCTAAACCTGGATATCGGCGTCCTTTATAATCGACGTCGAGCTGAGCTTCCTCCGGATATTGCGGACTTCGCGTATCCCCGCGAATCGAGGAGCCGTTGTTGATTCCTACTTTTACGAGCCGAAAGTTTGACTTGATCTGGATCCGGCGTCGCTCACGTCGCGGATTCATAGGTGGACCTTACGTACTGGTTTAGAGATTGTTTTATTGTTGTTTATCGGGCCCTTAGTGGGCCAGATCTCTTGGGTTGAGATCTGGTATCAATACTGGCTCTGATACCATATTAGTGAACAAGAAGACGAGAGGAAGAAGATGATTCTCGTATTGATTATCTGAAATGTTTGTTACAGATGCTCATTTATATGAGAGAGAGCATTTCCGGTTAATACCGGTTTACACAAATCTATCTATATTTTAATATGAAACAATAGTTAAAATCCTTGAAAAATACGATTCATCAGAAGAATGTGTAGACACAATCTGCTTCATCGTTTTGCAACAAGAAAATAAATTATTTATTTTAACAGGATGGAAGTGGACTTTGTACCCTAATGGTTTGTATTAGTGGCCCTATCGTGTAATGATCTAGAATTAAACCTAGTAATATGTGTGTCGAGTTGTAGACCAAAAAAAATAGGAGGAAAATTAACATCGCGGAGACGATGGTGATAACTGATAACGAAGAGGAGAGAGAGGACGAAAATGTCACGACAAACCATCATTGGTGATATTAATGTAAGAAATGGAGATATGATCTGTCCAAACTATTAGTAGATTCCAATGATTTAATAACACTCATTGGAATAATAGAAACAGAGTAACCCTTCAACCAATATATCTATTTTTTTGTTTATGAGATCCGACGTAAAGCAATGTGAAGCAATGTGAAGATATGATTGTGGCCTGCAAATTGTTACTACATGCTACAATCTATGAAATATGGAAGGAGATAAACGCCAGATTACACAGAGCCGTGTTCAAGCCCACAGCTCAGATAATCCGCGAAATCCAAGCCACTATTCGTCGGAAACTTGCAGGTTTGGACAGACTTCCCATCGGCCTGCGACAAAGCTCACAAACAAGTTCTACCTTTTATCTATCCACTTGGTTTGGGTATATTCAGTTTGGTGATGTGTTGCGTTTTTAACGCATTCTAACTCTTATTTTGAATCGTTTTTGAGTCTCTATCGAGTCGTTTTAGTCTATTTCGAGTCATTTCAGGTCAGGAGATATTTCAGGATAAAGTTTGGACCAAGAGGAGAAAAAGGCGAAAATCCCAGAAAAATAAGGCCAGATCGATCGATCCCCCCCTCCCCCCGGGGATCGATCGATCCCTTTACACGCTTTTTGCCGGACCAACCAAAATGCAAGATCGACCGTTCGTCGCGCCTGGGATCGATCGATCCCACCACTGGATCGATCGATCCCTCATCACGCTCATTCCTGGACCGATCGGACCACCCATATCGATCGATCCAGCCCCGACGAAACGGAGAAGATCTCAAGCCAAGACCAGATCGATCGATCCCCCCTTGGGATCGATCGATCCAGCCCCTGAAATTCGCAGATCTGGCCCGATTTTCCCTGTTTCGGCCCAATTTCACTTGATTTCGACCCGATTCGACCTGGAACTTAATAAAAACACTTTTTTAGGTTTTTTTTCAGATACGCTTTATTCTATTCATCAGAGAATTTTGGCTTTTGCTTTGTAAGCTGTGGGTGACGAATCTCTAACTCATCATCTTTTGAGAAGAACTTATGAACCTTTTTGGATTTCTCTTTTATTTTGATTATGAATTTCTTTTCATCTCTCTGTGTTTTCTCTGCGATTATGTCTGAGTAATCTTCATGTTAGGTTTTTAGGGTTTCAAGGGATTCTCATTGAATCACTGAAACAGATTTGTTAGATTAGGGAATTACATAGAGTTCTTCATCTATTGTTGGAATTAAGGCTTAGACTAGATTGATCACATAGTTTATGATTTTAGGATTAATCTATTCATCAAAAGTTGATATATCAAAAGTTGATATATCAGAGGTGTACTACACAGCCATCCCTAGAGGAACTCCTACGCGTACCTCTTGCATCGATGCTGTGATAGGAGCGACGTTGATATCGTATCCTTTAGAAGAGCCTCCTGATGAGCCTACTGTCGCAGACATTCCAGCTGAACCGCCCTGCATTCCCAAGGAAGTTGCCAAGAAGACTAAGGCAACAAAGAAGAAAGCGACGAGCAACAAGGTCGAGGATCCCCATATCACATTGATTCCTCAGAAGTGCGATGAGAATTCGATTGAGTATAAGGTCAAGTGCAAAGGAGTTTCCAAACCATTCTCCAAGGCTAGGATCCTTCTCACTTCTGAGCTGAAAGAGAAAGGACAGGAGTTCATGGACAGCATGCTGAGCAGAACGCTGAAGATAGCGATGTCAAGTTGTGGAGCCTGTTTTGGTGCAGGCTCTCACTCTTATCCAGCCTGAAGGGCGTTACAGTCAAGCTATTGACGTTAAACGAGCGCTTGCTGGGAGGCAACCCACTGGTGAGTCTGTCCTTGAGTCATTTTTGTTTTTTATTTTCGTTTGTTTTAAGTTTGTGTCAGGATGAACAAGGAGCAACTCGAAATCGCCTAAGCATCGATCGATACCCCACTCTAGGCTAGATAACACTGGGGACAGTGTTGTTCAAGTCTGGGGGAGGTGTCTGCTGACATTGTGTTTGTTTTTCTTAGAGTCATAAAATAAAAAAAAATTTCGTTTTATTGAGTCAAAACCTGTTGGAGATAATGATCATGTGCTTGAACCTATTGATTTGATTTTGTTTTTGACTGCACAGTGTTACAGGATCAGTTCTAGATCGACTAATGAAAAATCCAAAGACTGACCAGTTGACTAGAAAACATCCATGTCTCCAGCAGAGTTCTTCTGAAGCCTGAGCCAAATTTTTGCACTTCATCAATGTGGTTAGTATTCATAGAGCTTGATTCATCATTCATATCTGATAAAGGAACTCATGTCTCCCTTATTTCGACGGTCAGGCTTAATTTCACTAACCCGAAATTCAAGCAGGTTTCAGGAGCTTCATTGTCATTTTTCTCTAGCGGTGTACTCTATGAGATTGCGATCGAGGACCTCTGCAAGCTCTACGGTTTCGAACATCAGAAGACTAGAGTCAGGTTTCCAATTGATTTCTCTCATCAAGCTAGCTTTTGGGAAGCCATCGCTTCAGGACCTTGTCAGTCCAGATATGCGAAGCAGATATCGATTCGGAACCCTGCCATTCGGGTAGTTGCTAAGATCATCAGTGAGATCCTTTTTGCAAAGAATGAGGCAGGTGCGGTGCGATCTGACGAGATGTTGTTACTTCATTTTGGGATGTGTGACAAGATGTCTGCGGATTATCGCAGTAAGTATGAGAGCATTGACAATATGAACCTGGGCGTCGTATTTGCTCGTACTCTGGTAGCAAAGAAGATGCAGTTCTTGTCGAACCAGTTACAGAAGGAGGCCATTGGGAGTGTGCTTACTCCTCTCTTCAGGCACCATGGGGTCCCTGTAGATGGCTACGAGTGCTTGGATACACATGCTTACTTGGATTTGAAGCGTCTGAAATCTTGTACCATCCTCAAGGCCAACTACATTTATGAGTTCTGTGACCGCGAGGGCCGCCTCCTACACTGCCAGCTACCACAGCCAGACATTACCGCAGTGACTGGGCCCTACAACATCGAGTTTCTACAACCATTTGAGCGACTATGCCCAGACCCAGCGCCTAAGTCCCGACGCATAGGATCCTTAGCTAGACCATCTTGCTCATCTCCTCGCGCTTCCACATCTCACCATCAGGAGGCCTTTTATGAGAGGGGTCATGTCGACCCCGCTGTTCCGACAGAGTTTCTGCTTCCTCCAGATTGCAGTGAGTGCCACCTACCTCCTTGCCCGCCCGAGGTAAATGCTGAAATGGGGTGGGACTATATCACCAACGTACTGCAGAAGAACAACACCATGCTGACGAGAATTTGGGGAGCACTTTCTCGGATACAGGTTCCGCGTAGGCCTTCTTGTTTCAGGCCACCTGCCACTGCCGATGAGCGTGATGATGAGCCAGCTGCTGGCATGCACGACCTAGGGACCGAGCCCAATGTTGCTGGACACGGGACCGCGAACGTTGATGAGGGCGATTTATCTGACCCAGGAGAGCGCCTCAGCAGGTGCAGGAGGCACGTTGGCGAGGCAGCCAGCCACAGTTCCTCAGACACTTAGCTCTGAGCAGGTGTAACGCCTTCTACCCATTGTATTATCCGTTTTTCTTTTTCTTTATTTTTCTTTCTTTGAGTATGTTTCACTTTCGCTCTGGTTTATTTTCACACCGAGACGGTGTGAAGTAAGTCTGGGGGAGGGTGCTTATCGTTTACTGATGACATTTTCTTTCTTTTGTTTTTTTTCTTGAGTCATTTTGATGTTTTCTTGAGTCAGACTATGTTTTATTGAGTCAAAATTTGTTGGAGATTATGATCACTTTCTTGGAATTTCTGTTCTTATCTACGTTTAAGTGAACATTGTTGCAGAATTTAGCTTCAGATCAGACTAATGAAAAATCCAAGGGCTGACCAGTTCATCAGAGGCATCCATGTCTCTACAAAAATTCAATGGTCTGAGCTAGTTTCTGAGCTCTTCCTTTTACCTCATCGTTGAGGATTGGTGTCTTCAGGGCTTGACTCCTCATTCGTATCTGACAAAGACAATCAATGTGAAAATATGGTAATTCTCCCCCTCATTTGTTAGATAAGCAGAAAATATGAAATGATTTTCTTTCGAGTAAAGGGATTGGAAAATTTCCATCGACCCCATTATTTTACTTTGAAAGAGATTA
This sequence comes from Eutrema yunnanense, assembly GCA_002933935.1. Taxonomy (NCBI): domain Eukaryota; kingdom Viridiplantae; phylum Streptophyta; class Magnoliopsida; order Brassicales; family Brassicaceae; genus Eutrema; species Eutrema yunnanense. The sequence continues at coordinate 262,682 of PKML01016274.1, forward strand.
TCACACTAAGGTTGGAAGCGAGGTTAGGAAAATTTCCCATGATACAATTATTCGCCTACACCTTAGAATGAAAGGGTGGCACTAAAATGAACCGGGGACTCGGTGGCAACAACCATCAGTACTCGCGTTCCATCATCCATTAACCCTGCGAAAAAAGAGAATGAGAAAAGAATAAGTCTGGGCGAGAGAAAGATACCAAAGTTGTGTAATTGTGTTGTCATGATATCGAAAGGGAAAGCGTCTAGAAGGTCCTTAGCACCATGATCTTTCGATGAGACCCAGCGGTGATGGCCTTTGAGTTATTCTGTGAGATAATGCGGTGAATCTGGGAAGGCTGCAATGCCCGCGGAGAAGTACATGGTGGTTTGATTTGAAGTTAGTTAGGCAACATGTGGATCGGTAAGATAATGGTGATTGCAGAGTTCTAGAGAAAAGGTGAATCTCCGTGTTTTCAAACCTCTTCCTTGTTCTTAGTTTCTATGTTTGCTTGAGGGCAAGCAAAAAGCTAAGTCTGGGGGAGTTGATGTGTTGCGTTTTTAACGCATTCTAACTCTTATTTTGAATCATTTTTGAGTCTCTATCGAGTCGTTTTAGTCTATTGCGAGTCATTTCAGGTCAAGAGACATTTCAGGATAAAGTTTGGACCAAGAGGCGAAAAAGGAGAAAATCCCAGAAAAATAAGGCCAGATCGATCGATCCCCCCCTGGGATCGATCGATCCCTTTACACGCTTTTTTGCCGGACCGACCAGAATGCAAGATCGACCGTTCGTCGCGCCTGGGATCGATCGATCCCACCACTGGATCGATCGATCCCTCATCACGCTCATTCCTGGACCGATCGGACCAACCATATCGATCGATCCAGCCCCGACGAAACGGAGAAGATCTCAAGCCAAGACCAGATCGATCGATCCCGCCCCTAAAATTCGCAGATCTGGCTCGATTTTCCCTGTTTAGACCCAATTTCACATGATTTCGACCTGATTCGACCTGGAACTTAATAAAAACACTTTTTTGGTTTTCTTTCAGATACGCTTTATTCTATTCATCAGAGAATTTTAGCTTTTGCTTTGTAAGCTGTGGGAGACGAATCTCTAACTCATCATCTTTTGAGAAGAATTTTTTAACCCTTTTGGATTTCTCTTTTGTTTTGATTATGAATTTCTTTTCATCTCTCTGTGTTTTCTCTGCGATTATGTCTGAGTAATCTTCATGTTAGGTTTTTAGGGTTTCAAGGGATTCTCATTGAATCACTGAAACAAATATGTTAGATTAGGGAATTACATAGAGTTCTTCATCTATTGTTGGAATTAAGGCTTAGACTAGATTGATCACCTAGTTTATGATTTTAGGATTAATCTATTCATCAAAAGTGCTTTAGATTTCCTGATAGAACATAGATGAGCAAATCGTCCTTAGCCAACGAAAGTTGATGCTAAGACGATTTGTGAACTAATCAAACCTGCACTTTAATGTTTGCCTAGAATTTTAAGGTCAAACGACAGTTTAGATTATTAGGTTGATAGGCATAGTAGTTAGTACCACGACAGTGGGCTAACTAGACATTCATGTTTGAGTTCAAGAACGAGTCTTAATTATCTCCCTAAACGATAATCTGTTTAGTGAGTCTGGGTTTCCTGCGAATCACCTAAAGACCTAGCGCTTTCTTTTATTGAATTTATATCGTTTCATTCATCATTCTTAGTTTTAGAAGTTACAACCATCAAACAAACATCATTCGTCTTAGATTTACTTTCATCATGCATTCTCGTAGTGTTGCATTTGGTCTCTGTGGATTTGATCCCTACATTACTACTTCGTCAGCTGTGCTCTTGCGGTAGTTACTTTAGGGTTAAATTCTGAGTGTATCATTTGGTCATGATCCTGCTCCGTAACGTAACGTATCATGACGTTATATGCTTTTATCATAGACTAAATTTAAAAATATACAAATGAAATAAGAAATTAGATATAATTTAAGTGTTATTGATTCAAATATGGTGAATTTGTAATTCTTAAGTTTTTAGTGAGATGATAATATTTTGTTGATTTGTTGTGCAATATGTGTTTTAATGTTTATATCATATTTCTAACACGAGTTATGCGAAATCTAGATTCTAATATGCGCTATGCGCGGTGCAATAATTTTTATACATTATTTTTTGTGAAATTTATATTGAGCAAACACTCAAGAAAATGGTTTGACGTAAATTTAATGAAAAATTTCATGATTATGTGATTTCTGTAACCTTAAATGAAAGTAAAGTTTGCTATCTGACAAAAAAGTAAATTGTTATAAAAGTTATATGATGTTATAATATGGTGGATATTAGTAGAATATGAGTATAATTTAGTTAAGTATATAACTATATATTGATGTAATCTTAATTGTAAAATTTGTTATTAAACTTTGTTAAAATGGACTAATCCGTCCTTTTAATCTGTCTTGAATCAACTTATTATCTTGCATTTTTTGACAAACCAACCCACAAAAGGACCGCAATTGTAAAAAGAGAATCCTAACCCGCCCCACTAAGGGTATAACTATTATCTGGGATCCGATCTGAGATCCGCTCCGATTCGCTCCGAAAATCCGGATATCCGAGGGGGTCGGATCCGGATAGTTAAATTATAAGGTAAATTATAAGGTCTGGATATCCGGATCCGGATAGTTAAATTATAAGTTTCAGATATCCGGATCCAGATCCATTAAATATATTAAAAATTTATATTTTATTGAGATTTATATATATATATATATATATAATTTAAATAAAATTAAAATATTTTATAATAATAATTTTTTTAACAAAATATTATATAAAAGTTTAATTTATTTATCATTATTTTTAATATTTTAATTTTATTTATTTATTTTTTACATATCCATATCCGAATATCCGCATATATCTTAATATCTAGGCGGATATCCGAACTTCGGATATCCGGAAGCCCCGGATACGGATCCGGATATCCCAAAATTTCTCGGATATCCGATTCGTCCCACCCCTACACCCCACCATATTACCATATAATATAAATATTTACTAATTTTGAATATTTGAAATTTTATCAAGTTTAAATATTTTTAATAATAAGATTTATATCATTTGGTCTAATTATGATTCAATTAAATAACCAGATTAAACCAAACATAATTTTTTTTAATTTGGAATTCACTTAAATTTTTAAATTCGTATTAAATATAAAATTTACATTTAATCTCTACAATCATTGATTAATGTTATTATATTTTAAATAATTTAATCAATTAAATAGAGATTAAGTTTTATTTATAAATATTATAATTAATTATAATATCCATATCTAACAATAAAAATATCATGTAGATTTTTGTTTTAAGAAAAAAGACATGTTGGCAACATGTATAATTATCTAGCTAAATTATAGCCTTATATAAATTTTTTCCTATTTGGACACAAAATGTGTTTCCCTTTTAATAATATAGATTTTAAAATATGTTTTTGTTTGAAAAAGTTAGATGTTTTTTTATTTCATAAGGGTAGTTATTCTTGTTTTTTTTTTTCCTAATTTACCTCTATCATTTTAATTATTTAAAGAGAATAATTGCAATTAATTAGAAACATAGGGAGTAACATTTTATTCGATCGGGTCGTTTACATTATTGCCATCATTCATTGATTCATACTATCTTACGGATCTTAGACCCGACCCGACCAACATCCTCCCTAAGCGAAACCGGACAGTTGTTCCGTACGGCAGTGAGGCTATACGGCGGCCAATAGGTCGAAAGCCATTGCGACACATTGAAGTATTGACGCACGCTGTTAGCATGAAGTCCGACCGTCGTAACCTCCACGTAGTTTACATACCAGGATGCGTGTAGGTAGCTGCCGTCAGAGGTCAGCTTCAATGAACATATTGGTCTCGGAAGACACTTCTCCTTAGCACTGAAAATGTCCACATTGCCCATCTCGAAGTAGTTGTAACCTGGTCCCATTAACCCACCCCATGTCTCTAGGTTTTTTATTACGATCGCCTCTCCGTATTCGGTGGAGATTATAGCGCTTATGATTGAATCTGTGCCGGCGCCATAAGAGGATCCGGTTTGGATGTAGAATGTGTAGACGCAGTCTGGTTCAAGATCCTGCGAAATTAAGAAAAAAAATTAACTGAAAAGGAACGGAAGTTTATAGCCTAATAGCTTAAAGCCTTAAACTAGTGTCTGCAAAAGAATCATAATCTAGGGATGAAGATGAGATTTAGGGAACTTACGGCGAATGCAACGGCAGAGCCGGTGGCGATGAGGAGGAGAGAGAGGAGGAGAACGTCACAGCGAGCCATAGTCGGTGATATGAATGTAAGAAATGGAGATTTGATCTGTCCAACTATTAATAGAGTTTGAGACTCGAGATTTCAATTATAGTATGTGAATAGGATTCAATCCGCGCTAGCTATATAGCGTGGAATAATTTATTCTTAAAAATTGTTTTGAAATTTAAGAAAAAAAATATTTATCTGAATTTTATAATATGTCTAACTAATGATTATATATAGAACTGTCAACCCGGACTAACCTGTCTATTTAAATCGATTTGCAATGAACTAAAATATTATTCAAACTAACCCGGAAAAACCTATAATCTTGAAAACATAACTTTAATATGCACCGTTTAATGACTATGGTTTTTGTGGTCAGTTTACAAACTCTTAAAAATCAATTTTCTCGTGTCTAACTTTTTATAAAATTAGTAAAATATTTTTCAAACTTTTTTTTTGATACATATTCAAATAAAATATAATAATCATAGTGAAAAATATTGCAAGATCTCGAATGTATTTTCTTTAAATATGTATGGATTGATTATTATTTAATAATATTATAATAATTAAGACATATTATAAATTCAGATAATATTATTTAATAATATATCGTGTAAGTTGACGTGACATTTTCTGGTACGTTGTGATGAGTGAAGAGTAATATTATAATAACAATATTTACTATTTAGTTTCTTAATTAATTTTAATATTATATATTTTAAAATAATAATCTATCCATATATATTCAAAAAAAAATAATTCAAAATCTTGCTATATTTTTCACTATAATTTACTATATTTTATTTAAATATATCAAAATAAAAGTTGAAAAATAGTTTACTAATTTTATAAAAAGTTAGACACCAGAAAATTGATTTTTTAAGAGTTCGTGAACTAATCACAAAACTAGAGTCATTAGCGCGGATTAAATTCTAGTTTCATACATATTATGATACTAGTGCAATTAAAGAAAACTAAGCATGAGTCTAATTAAGTAAATGATGTTGACAAAAATAGAATGATAAAAGAACTGGTTTTTGAATCTCTATATTATTATTTAAGAAATCATTTGGGAAAATGAACTTTATTTTGTAAGTTATTACATATTATATCATTACAAATTAGAAAAGAAAATTGAAATAGGAAAGGATATAAGTGTCTTTCAAAATTATTGAAGAGAATATAGAAAGTATTTGTTTTTCATTAAATAGGATATTTACTATTTAGTTTTTAATTATTACGATATTAAAAATATTNGAACAAATTCTTTTAACTTATTAATCAAAAAAAAAATTCTTATAACACCAAAACGTGATTCACTACTGACCAATTCCTAATTTACCCAAACTTATTTACATAATAACAATTGTGATGCACTCTTTGTTCACTCACTAAGAACCATATAACAACTTGTTCTCACAATGTTTGCTCAAAACGGTTAACCTTATAATGCTTAGATCTCACAAGTCTAATATACTATTCAATTCCTCAAATTGAGAATCTTCGGTTTCCTCTAAACGATATCTTCAAATCTTTACTGCTTTTATCCGAAAGTATCCTTCCAAGCGCCAAGTTGTTTCTGCAGCTCCAATTGAATCTCACCACATCAGTTCCTTGCTTAGTTCTTTCCGCCTCAAGTTCACTTTGTGTTGCACAACCACTCCATGTTCAGCAAGCAACCATCTTCTGCGTTGAACATTTCTTCTAATGTTCAGTCTCTAAACTTTGGAATTAACACATAATGGAATGGTCTCAGACCTTTTATATTTATTGGGGTTTGACTATTTCGGTTAAGTGCTGGTTAGTGTGGGTTTACATCTGGTTCACTAATTACATCATATTTCAAAGAAGATGCATATAGAGATTGTTTGGGAACTGTTGTTAGTTCCGTAGCAGAGGCGTTGTTTGTTGTAACTATTGTATATTGTCCTAAATTTCAGATTTATGTTTAGCTGCTTGCTATATATGTACATTGTTAACATCTTCATCAATACACAGAAAATTCTCAGCATCTGATTACTCTTTATGGTTGATATATCATGGTTTTTACCCTTTTTAGGCCATGATATAAGTCCGTTTTATAGTCTTTCTGCTATTTCATAGTGTTTTAGAGTCTTTTACAGGTCTTAGCACGTTTGGAGCATGATTGGAGATATTGGAGCTTTCTGGAGCATTTTGGAGCAAAGCTGAAGTTCGTGTTGCTGAGTACCCGATTTCACGTCAAGCATCGATCGATACCTCCTTGGTATTGATCGACACTCATCGAGGCAGACACGACCCGCGACTTTAATGAAGAGTTGAAGAATTGCAACTTGGTCCATAAGTCTTTAATAATTACAAGAAGCCCCAAAATGTGATTTAGGTTATTTATAGGGATTTTACAGCCACTTTGTTGGCTATGCTTTATTTTACTTTGGTTTGAGAGAGAGCTTTGTGAGGAAGACAAGTCTGAAACTCCCTTCGTCCGAGAGAAGATTTCGAACCCTCTTGTTACTCTTTCTGATTTATTTGATGATTTATTCAGTTATGTTGATTGTTTCATTCTCCATGTCTGAGTAGATCCACTTTAGGTTCAGGGTTCTCATAAGGGTTTTCTCTGAATGCTAGATTGATTATCTGTTTAGGATTCACCATCTGAATTAGTTTTTCACTTTAGGTTGTGTTCAAAGCTAATTCTAGGTTGACGAATCTGGAACTTAGATCTTAGGATAATTGATTAGGCACGACAGTGCGATTAATTACCTGATAGAACCTTAGGTGAGCAAATTAATTATTCGCAAAGAGATTTGGTTTAATTGATTTGTGAACATATCAAACTCGGTATTAAAGCTGATTTAGACTTTAGGACTCGCAAAGAGATTTGGAATTCATAGGATTTAGATTTAGATAATTCTCGCAACGACAGTTGGTTAATTATACCTTAGTGATTTGAGTTCAAGAACCGCTCTAAATCTGAATCATGTTAGTTAGTTTATCTGCATTCATTGATTTCCCGAGAAATACCATGAGCCTATTTTTTCCCAATTGAATTACAACTCTTTTAATTTATGCACTGCTTTCAATTACATCTGAATTGCTTAGCTTAATTCTCACCTATATAATCTATTGTGCGTTTATGTGAGTCCTTGTGTTCGACACCTAGCTATACTACGACAACTGCTTTAGTATCTGAATAGGGTGTTAATTTGAGCATATCAATGGTATCAGAGCCTGAACCTTTATTTTCGAAAAATCTCTAAATTTCTTTCAAATGGCGAACACGACCCATACTGATGCTGCAACAACGAATGCAACTGTGGAGGTGAGAAGAACCATCTCGCCTTACGACTTCACCTCGGTCAATAATCCAGGAGCGGTGATATCTTATCCTCTCTTGAATGGAATCAACTACGACGAGTGGGCATGCGGAATGAAGACGGCGTTAACATCACACAAGAAATTTGGCTTTCTTGATGGAACGATTGCCAAACCAGACGAAGGATCACATGACTTGGAGGATTGGTGGACGATTCAAGCACTTCTCGTATCTTCGATCAAGATGAACATTGATCCTATGATGCGTTCGACAATCTCTCACATAGATGTCGCACATGACCTATGGGAGCACTTGAAGAAACAGTTTTCAGTGATGAATGGACCCGGAATTTAGCAGATCCGAGCTGAATTGGCCTGTTGCAAGTAGAGAGGAATTGCAATTGAGGCGTACTATGGAAAATTGACTCAAATCTGGGATAGCCTTCCTAGCTATCATTTGTTGAGAACATGTAAGTGTGGGCTGTGTACGTGTGATCTTGGTACATCACAAGAAGCAGATCGTGAAGAAGATAAGGTGCACCAATTTCTGTTTAGACTTGATGATCAGTTATGTGCCGTTCGATCGAGTCTTGTGGCACGTGTTCATGTGAAACCTTTGGAGGAAGTTTATAACATCGTGAGTGACGTAGCATAAGCTTTAATTGATAGAATAATAATCCGTTGATTCTAATAATACCCAAAAAACTAGGATAATCGCAAGATTATTCGTTTAGTCTAAGAATTTCCGAATAAATCAAACCTTCTTAGATTCGTTAAGATCTCTCTAGATCTACAGAAAACAAGAAATAAAGAGACAAAAACTCAATTTTATTAATCAATCAAAAACTGAATACAACTTTAAATCACTGATCTGATCCGAGATTTCCAAAAACCATAGTTCCCTGAATTCAAAATCACCTTCAAATTGTTCACCAATTCTTGATAGCTCTCCATTTTCTCCACAGGATCTCACATGTTTGCAATACACACTGATGACCGCTCTGATACCAAATGAAAATGCAAGAGCTACAACACAGGAACTAGAACACAATGTAACACATGGATTTCTCTACAATATTATGTATTGCTAGAAAATCGGTTAACTACATTTACAAGTTTTACTTAACACTATTTAAGACAAACTCAAGACACTCCTTGATTTCTAGATCACATGTTCTAGGATCTATACGTGATCCAAGAACCTCCTAAGGATAAGGAAATCTTCCATCTCCTAAATCATCGCCAAGATACTCGTCCAGCTCAGCTACCGCCTCACGTTTCCCTTCTTGACTCGTCCAGCTCAGCTTTCGTTTTGGCTCCATGTCACCAATTAATCCGCAATGCTCCCTTGAGTTACTCCATGAGCTATCTTCATTGATACACAGATTGTCTCAGAAGCAGCTGCATCTTCACATACTTTTAGGTAAAAGGATCAAATTTTGAAATACGTCATTTGTAATTCCATCAATTATTCATAAAATTTGTGTAAGGGTTTTTAATCCGATTAGGTGCTTAGATATAAACTTGTTGATGTTTGAGAAATGTAAAAGACACAAGAAGCTTTGATCACCGAATTCCCACTTAAGGTACTTCTCTCGTGGGATTCGTCTCCCACAACTTCACTATCAAATCAAGAGTTTAACACAACGCACTAACGAAGTTTTCTTTGTGTACAGGTATAGGGAATAAACAAGAAGAGAACCTAGAAAGAGATTACAACAAAGAAGTACACACTTAGAAAAACGAAGACTCGACCTCCGTTTCCTCTTTCTCACGGTTGCCTTTTTCTCTCTCAACTTTTCTCTTGTTCATTTATCTCTCTCGGCTCTCATTTCGGGGATAATTCTTGTGTTGATGAGCGTCTTCCCTTTATAGCCAAGTGCACGCTTCTGTGTTTCCTTTTGTATTTGGAGATTGCCTTTTTTCCTTTTGTACTGATGTTTTCCTCTTTGCAAATAGGGATGTCAATCGGGCTAGTCCGGCCAGATCTGAAACCCGTAAAACACGCATATATTTGAGCCCGGTCCGGTCTGGCCCGAAAAAAAATTGGGCCTATATTCTAAAGCCCGGTCCTGATAGGGCTCTAGGGGTTTTCGGGCTTTTTCGGGCTTTTCTTTACAAACATAAAAATTCATAATTCTCAAATGAAAAATAATTAAAACAAAATATTTATCAAAATAAATCTAAATTTAAATGTATTATATCAAATGCAATTAAATTTAAAAGCAAAAATTTGACCAAAAACCAAATAAAATTCAAAGAAATTGTATTAACAAATAAAACATAAAATCAAAACACTTCAAATCTAGGTAGTAAAGTTCATATTAGAATCTCCTTCATCGTCTTCTAAATCCTCATCACCATGAAGAGCTACAGATAAAAAAAAAAAAGTAAAATAATATTAAGGTTTTAGAGATATAAATCATATAGAAATGTCATTGAAAGTCTATAGATAAAATTTTTAAAAATATGAAGTAAATATGGATGAATGATAATGGTACCTGGATCATGAAATGTAAACCCATCCTACCAAGTTCATGTACAAATCAGTGTTTCAACGTTTCTTGGTAAAAGACGATTTCTATATTTATCCAAGACATGCGCAACAACATCAGTGATGCCACTGTAGTTATCGGAATGCTTAGAACATCACATGGCATACGAGCTAACTCACCATAATGTTGTGATTGACACTTCCACCATTATAAAACATCCATATCTTTATAAAAAATCAGTTCCAACATATCGTCTTCTAAGTATAGAGTCAATTTAGACTTTCCTTCTTATATAATGATACATTTTCATACGTTTTGAAATCATATGATAAACGAACCCAAATTTAATAAGACATACGTAATCAAATAGTTCCGGGCTTTTCGGGCTAACCCGAGCCCGATCGGGCTAAGCCCAAAAAACACACTAGTCCGATCGGATTTAACCCGAAAGGCCCAATTTTTTGGGGGCTTTTATTTCTAGACCCGAGCCCGCTGTTTTTCAGGGCCGGGCCGGACCGGCCCTCAGGCTTTGGCCCTAATTGACACCCCTATTTGCAAACAGATGTTGGCCAACTAAAATTTGGGGCATTTTGGATTTGGGCCACAATGATGATTAAGGCCATCGGTATAACAATTTGGTTTGGCAGCTAATCCACATGATTAGTGATGTTAATATGGGCGGTCAGTGCCCGTTTAGACCATGCCCGTTTAAGGCCCGTCCGTTTAAGCCTGTTTATATATGTACCAGTTTAATTAAAGTCTGCTGGGCTTAAACCTGCATGTTTAGGCCCGTTTATATATATATATATATATATTTTTTTTTTTTTTTTTTTTGAAGACATATAAAATTTGGTCAGAGGCTTCTATAGCTCCGACATCGGTTTGGTTGGTTTTTTTTGCTATTTTTTCTTTCATTTATTTGGTTTTTTTTAATTAATTTTAGACATGGCAAAAAACATTTGTATTTTTTCGTGAAATTTTTTCAATAGATTTTTCCAATTAATTTTTGATCTCTTAATAAACTATTATTCAATGTAAAAAAATAAAAATAAAGACATATAAACCTTAATATTAATAGTAAACTAACCGAGATCTTATATGTACATATTTCAGTTTCGGCCCGTTTATATTTATACCCGTTTAGGCCCGTTTAACTTCAAGTCCGCCGGATTTAAACCGGTTCGTTTAGGCCCGTATAATGATATAATGGCTAAACGGTAAATAAGAAATATTGATTTTGTATGTATCAAAAAAATACCGCGATCTCAATGGAAATAGTTTTTTTTTAAATAAAAATTTGGTACTTAAACAGATACCCTTTTATTTCGCGGGCATGGCCGTTAAATAAACGAGCTTATACAAGCCAGTTATGTTCGACCCGTTTATCTTTACACGGACCACGGACCAAAATTTTTATACTAGGCCCGTTTAGGCCCACGAGCATCAAGCCCATTTTAACATCACTACACATGATAGTATTGTGGTCAATTATTGGGATTGCTCAACTTACTCTTTTTAGTTTCTGATTTTTTTTTTATATAAAATGTTAATATTTATCACCAATTTTTGAAGTTTTTTACAGCGGAACAGAGATACAACGAATAGAAATAGAAAGACCAAAATATACTAACATCGACGAAAAACAACAAAATACACGACACTTTAGGAAACGGAAAGACGGTTACGAAAATAAAGAACCGAGACGAAGCTAGACGGAAGAACTCCAATCACACACCTAAATGCGGACCATCACGTTTTTTCCACAGCCCCGGCAGAGCTGGAGTCCCATCTTAGTTGCCACGAGCCTAACCACAAGAAAAAACCTACAGCTTCTCCGAGAACGAACGCAATTTCCGGCTCCATCGAAAGACAGAACCGGCGCCTCTATCAACCGACTAACAACACTCTAAAACTCCAATCACACGCCTAAGGAGCAAACCGCACCAAATACACGAACCGAGCACAATGTCGAGCCTAGCCGGGAAAAGAAATACACACTTGCGGGAACTAAGGCCACGTCGGCAAACAAAGGCGCCACCGGAAAACCACTGCCAGCGCGCGGAAGCAGCTGCCGAGCCACACGCCTTGAGCCACCGCTTAGTGTCACCACCGATGAAGCCACCATGAGCCAAGCAAAAAAATGAACCACCACACCGCAGCTAGCCACAAGCCGAGAGCCTCTACACCTGACCCAGAAGCCGGCGATTGATCCCGTCCTCGAGGAGCAGATCACCACCGCCAGGAGGAGGGAAGCCCCGAACTTAGTCGCCGCATCCCGCCGCCGTCATGAAACCCGAGAGTTGATCGAGACAAAGGAGAGACCTAACCAAGAGGAGGATGCAACAAGCCACCACCGCACCACCTCGGGCAGCCGGATAGCACGCCGTCGGCACGCGAGACAATAAGCCGGAGCCAAAGACCGTCGAAGAGGAAAATGCCGGCAAGAGGAGCAAGGAGAAACCAACCAAGGGACGAGGCGGACGGAGGAGAGACTTGTCGCCCCACGAGAAGACAGGCCACCACTACCGCAATCCCAACGACGCCGATGAGGCCCCGCCGCCGACGAACGAGAACACGCCGGAGAAGCTTCCACCTTGCCGTCACAACCGGATCGACGGTCAAACCCATCTACAAACCTATCAGAAGAAAAAGGAGACCAATGGTGTCCCTCCCCCGGCGACGGTGAGCTAGCCACCACGCTCGCCGGAGAGGGAGATTGGAGGAGATGAATATGCGGAAAGGAGAAGAAAAGTAGATCTAGTAAATCGCCTCTCAAAGGCAGAGAGAAAAAGAAAAAGAGAAATCTGAATTTTTTTTCTTAGTTCAAGATTCCTGCAAGTAACTAGAAAGATTGTTCAAACTGTCCATATAAAAGAAGTTATAGGAGTTACGAAGGAAACTTGGAATTCATATCCTCTTATCTTACAGTTTTGTCACTACACACCTTCTTTAAAAAATATTTTTGACCATTGAACGTTTAGCCCTCAAAAAGAAAAATACATCAAGAAGTGATTATCTCTTAATCCCTCAAAATACACTCTTCGACACAATTGATTAAATCTCACAGGCAAACAAAAACTGAAATATTATTCGATCGAATCATTTTCATTATTGCCATCACACTTTCACAAGACGACATAGAACAAGTCTCCAAGACACACACACACATGGCGCATTAATTCATTCATTGATTCACACGATCCAAGAGAGAGTCTTTCGGATCTCAGACCCGACCCGACCGACACTCTCCCTAAGCGAAACCGGGCAGTTGTTCCGTACGGCAGTGAGCTCATACGGCGACGTATCGGTCGCAAGCCATTGCTCAACATCGAAGTTTTGGTGCGAGCACTTAGAGTGAACACCGGCCGTCGTGACCTCCACGTAGTTAACATACCAACCGTGGTGGTCGCCGGAGCCGTCGGAGGTCAGATTCAATGAACAGACTGGGCTCGGAAGACACGGTGCTTTCCCACTGAAAATGTCGAGATTGCCCCTCTCGTAGTAGTTGTAACCTGGTCCCATTAAACCACCCCATGCCTCTAGGTTTCGGATCCCGATGTAATCTCCGTATTTGTCGTAGATTCTAACGCTTATGTTCGAATCTGTACCGGCTTTGAAGATCGATCCGGTTCTTAGGTAGAATGTGTAGACACAATCTGCTTCATCATCCTGCAAAATCAAGAAAATCAAGAAATGATTTTCTTAAACCGGAGAGAACTATAGTTTGTTGTACTCTAATGGTTTGATCGCTAGATTCAAATCTGATAATATGCTTGTTAAGTTGGACCAAAACAAATACGATGGTAAAAAGTCATAATCTAGTTATGATGATGAGATATGAGGAACTTACGGCGAATGCGACGGCAGAGACGGTGGCGATGACGAGGAGGACGGAGAGGAGGATGACGTCACGGCGAGCCACCATTTGTAATATTGAATGTAAAGAAATGGAGATCTGATCTGTCTCCAACTATTAATAGATTTGCTACAAATATTTAGAGTTTGAGACTTGAGATCATTATTGTCTGCTTTTCGGAGTAGCTTGTGAAGTTGACGTGGCGATATCTGGTCCGTTGCAAAGAAAGATGAATATTTTACAGGATCCTTTTAAGTTTTAAGCACGTCGTCGTTTAGTCGGCGGACAGGTCGGCATGTAGACTTCAGACTACGAAACAACTCGAGTTGTTTATGTCTGGACAGGAGAGATATCGGGGATTGCATAATTTTTCGTATATTTTTTTCCGTCAAATTTGATTTTTCATTATATATATTACATTACATGTTTCTCGTGGATTGGGAAAGAAATTGTGGGCCACATGAAGATAAGATTTTTCTTGATATTTTTCAGGTACATCTGTTTATTTGTGTATTACAACCGTATCATACTATTTCACTTTTGTATTATATAATGAAAAAGTTTCTGATGAAAAAAAAGGTGCTTAAGTGTTTGGAAAAAGACTAAGCGAGAGGCGATTAGGTTTAGCCGCCGGTGAGAGAAAAAGGGATCTTTCTTCGCTTGCCTCTCCGGCGCCCGGCGTTGCTCGCCGGAGCTGTGAGAGGGTCTTTAGGGTTTGATTGTGTTTTTGTTTTTGGTTTGCCTCAGCTTGTTCCGATTGTTTTGTTGGTGAAGAGGAAGACTAATGGAGCGACAAAGAGAGTCACGGCGTGAGTCTCTGCTGTGTTGCGGTGGCGAATTTTGCTCTGACTAGCAATCTCGGGTGATGGTGGTTCTGGTTCATGGCTCGGCTCTGAACCTTGGATGTCGGAGTCTCTGTCCTTCTGGATCTGTTAAGTTATTTCCTCCTCTCATTGATTTTTCGTTGGATTTGCTTGGTGTAGACCTTGTTGTTATGGCTTCCCTTTTGGGGGTTTAGTTTCTCTTCCTCGGCTAAGTAAATAGTTGTTAGTTTGGGGGTGGAGCTCTTGTTTTCTGTATGTGGGTTATTTGGGGTCTTGATTTCACTCTCTTTGATCTCGAAAAAGTACCGGTTTAGTTGTGGTGTTTGGTTTAGGATAGTTTCTGATTTTCCCATTTTATGTTCGTTGAATCTTAAAAAGTAGTCTCTTTCCATCGTTTAGTTTAAAAGAATAAATAGATTTTCTTCACTACAAGAAAACTGCCGTTTTACAACTAAGAGAATCGTCGTAAATCGGTCGTAAAACATGGTTTACGACGGATTAGCGACGAATAACAATTCGTCGTAATATGATCGTCGTTAATCGGAAATTGGTCGTAAAATTAAGGAGGCCTAAAAATCGTCGTAAAATCGTCGTAAAATCGATGTAAATTACATCGATTTTACGACGAATCCATTACATCGATATTACGATGAAACATTACATCAATTTTACATCGAATTATATAATTTTTTTTTCGATAATTCGTCGTAAAATCGTCGTAATATGATGAAACATTACATCGATTTTACATCGAATTATACAATTCCTGTTTTGATAATCCGTCGTAAATTCGTCGTAAACGGTAGCTGTAAATGCGTTGGTAAATCGATGTAAATTATTCGATGTAAATTCGTCGTAAATTTTTGAACGATGTAAAATCGATGTAAAACTATTGATTTAAAATCGATGTAAAATCGATGTAAAGTATTGAACGATGTAAAATCGATGTAAAATATTCGATGTAAATGCGTCGTAAATTAAATATAATTTTTATAAATAAATTCAAAATAAATTCAAAATATAAATTAAATTAATTAAAATTAAAAAAAAATAATTAATAAAATTATATATATAAATTAAATATTTTTAAATAAATTCAAAATATAAAATAAAATTTATAATACAAAATACAAAATAAAATTCTTAATACAAACTACTGCCTAGCTGGAAAACGTAAATTATCAAAAAGCTCGTCGTCCGATCCATTCTGCTCCATATTCGCTCGTTCTTGCGCGAGCGGATCACTCGGCTGGCCTGATGTCGATCCTTCCTGCTGCCTCAGTGCAGCCGCCAAAGTCGGGTTAGTCAGGGCAATAATATCGAAGAGAGTGTCGTATCCTTTGATTGTTTTATCGTATCCTTGGATCTTCTCATCGTATACCACCTGCTTCGCCCGCAAAGTTTGGATCTCGGAGTTGGCGGTGTTTAACTCCGTCCGCAAAATAACCGGATCGTCGAAAACCTGACGACGTGACGACGCGGCGGCACTATGTACGATCGATCCCATCCCTAAAACTCTGCCCTTTCTCTTCGGGGCAACCTTTAAAAAAGAAACGTAAAATTTAATAAATTGTATAAAGAAACGTTAACTTTTGTAAAAAAAAAAAACGTTAAATTACCTCTGCGTATATGTCGACCATCTGGGCAACCGTCAAAGTCGCAGTGGATTGGACCGAACTACCGCCAGGTGATAGCTGCTGAGAAAGTTGAGTTTGACGCTCGTCGATCCTTGCATGCGCGTCATTGCTCGAGGATCTACAAAAGATCCGTATTTCTTCTTGTGAGTTTCCGCAAAAACTCGGGTCATTGGAGGAAGTTCGCCTCCATTTGCCTAACAAAAAAGACATTCAAAAAGAAATCAAACCGTTGATGGATAATATAAATTAATAACAAATTAAAATAACATAAATAAAATTATAACTGAAAAAATTATTACCATTTGAAGGCGTCTTCCCGTAAAAGATGTTTGACCCGACGTATGAGGCATAAGCGCTGGAAGACCGTCTGGACCCATAGTGTTTCGAGAAGCCGAACACTTAGCGGCCACTTGCTGCGCATGCGGATCTCTCCAATATGCCGTCAAGCCGTTCCAAACAGCGGAAGACAGGTATGGCGGCTTTCCATGATCGCTTTTAACCTCTCACTTCCTCTTCCAATCGGAGACGGTATTGTTGAGCCGCAATTTTCCCTTCTTTTTGAATTCCGCCTTCACCGTCTCGTTGATCGCAACGTCCCAATGCCATTTTTGCTATACAAAAAAAAACAAAAATTAGAAACGATATATTAAAGATAAAGAATTTTCCAAAATAATAATGAATTTAAAAAAAAAAAATTACCGCGAAACATTTAAACCATGTATCGACAACGTCTTCCGGAACCGAAGACCAATTGCGGTGAGGCTCCATGAAATAGGCTTTAATGGTGTCAGCCACACTCCGTCCAACTTTGTTATCTTCCGTAAACCTGAGAAAAAAACAAAAATTATTAGTAAAAAAAAACAAATTCATAATTTTATTAAAATAAAAATTGTAGTTACGTACCATAAAGTATTCGGGAGCCGTCTCGGATCTAACCGGTCTAAAGAATCATGCCCCGGTGACTGCAAAATATCTTCGACCGTCAATCCCGCATACAACAACGGCGGTCGATCAGCATCTGCTTCTGGAGGCGGCGTTGGTCCGGAAAAAGAATCTGGAACAGCGGACTGCGTCGCAGAAGATGACGGGAGTTGCGTATTATCACTCGGTCCCGTCTCGAGAAACTGGCGATAGTGTGATTAACGTGGCGCCATATCTAAAAAATAATTAAAAATAATTAACTCAATTCTAGTATAATATAATTCCATTCCTAACTAATAAATATTACAATCCTAACTAACAATTCAAAATTTTTACAAACAATAATATAATTTAAAAATACAAATGCAAAAAATGTTACCTTTTTTTAGAGAGAAGGCAGAGAGATTTTTAGAGAGAGAGAGTTATAAGATTGTGAGGGAAGAAAAATCTGGTCACGTATATATAGATTTTGATGTCGTAAATTCGTTAATTCGTCGTAAATTCGTCGTAATACTGCAACCAAAAATTTAACCAATCGAAATTTCCCCCATGCGGTAAATTCAATATTTTAGGTATTACAACGAAATTACGACGGATTCGTCGTAATTTCGTTGTAATACCTAAAATCTATACCCTAAACCCTAAATCACAATACACAAATCCTGGACGTAATAACGAAGTATATTAGTGCATCTAATACTTCTAATATTTAACAATAAATTCAATAACGACGATTGAATCTATATCGTCGTCGATTTCCATATATTACATAATAATGTATAGCATTCGTTCTTATATATAAGTATATTCGTAACATGCATGACTTAAATAATGAAATTGATTTTGTAAAAACATAAACTTGTTTATACTATGATTAGAACTTACTTCAAACAAGATATAAGATTAAAAAAACCAAACATGTAAATCAAACCCTAAACCCTAAATTTTAGAAATTACGACAAAATTACGACTGAATCGTCGTAAATTCGTTGTAAAATTACAACGACTTTACGACGAATCTATCGTAATTTCGTGGTAATAAAACATGCATGTATAGGTAAAACACGGTTTTTTATAGGGCACCTAATTATTTACATTGCATTTTGTCGACGTAATTTCGTCGCATCTCCGATGTAAAATCGTTGTAATGCTATTCGATGTAAAACCGTTGTAAATTTTCGTTGCAAATCCGTTGGTAATTTCTAAAAAATTTCTATAAATACATTCCACACCTTCAATGCTAACTCAAAAAAAAAAAAAACACTATAAATATATACATACCCACTTTTCCTTGAGTTTTTACGGTGATCATTGTGTTCCCACTTCTTGATGATCTGGCCAACAAATAATCCTGTAGGATCTTGTTTTCAAGTAAAGACAGTCTTCAACTACCATAGGTGAAAGATTCATAGAATTGGACATCTATGTAAATCATTCGTAATATAAAGATGTCCAATTCTATGTATCTTTCACTTATGGTGGTTGGTTTTTATGAATCTAGAAAACTCGACCCCCATAATTTTTTGTTGGCCAGATCATCAGAAGCGGGAATACAACGTTCCGATCCTAAACCCAAGACCACATTACGACGATATTACGACGAATGTGGTCCTAGACGTCGTAATTTCGTCGTAAAATTACGACTATGTTACGACGAATACTACCACATTCGTCGTAATATCGTCGTTAAGTACCATCAGATTTACATTAAATTAACTGTATATTTTGGGTTTAGCATAATGTAATAAAGTTAAACTAACCTTAATCTACGTGTTTCATTCACAAAAATTGTTTAATACATAATTTTACAACAAAAACTTAAACATTTAACAAACCGAAAATTACATATATATATAAGCTTTCAATCAGAATCATCATCTTCGTTGCGCTCATCATCTTGATTGGGTTCATCATCTTCAGGTCCATCATCATCGTCAGTTTCTTCAAACTCGTCGGAATCGCCTTCTTCTTCTGTGTCGTCAGGTAGATATTCAAGTTGTCTGTTTTGTGGATCAATTAAAAGAACGTTCTCCGTAATCTCTGGTTCTGTAATATCAAGGCAAGAATCTTGTTGCATTGGAAGATCATCAACACCAACAATTTTACCCCTTGAAGCTATTTTAATAACCGATAACCATGAGATCCCAGATGTTCGAACTCGCGGATATGGAACGAACGTTACTTGTTCTGCTTGTGATGCTAGGATGAATGGCTCAAACTTGTTGTAACGTCGTGGTTTGTTGACGTCAACCACACTAAATTTGTTTATTCGCACCTCTCGACCGACTGTTGGATCGAACCAATCACATTTGAAGAGAACGCATTTCAACCTAACCAGTCCGGGGTACTCCACTTCAATTATTTCCTGGAAAATCCCATAAAAATCTATTTCACCCCTAACACATACTCCGTAGTTGGTAGTTGCCCGACGAACGCCATACTTGTATGTATGAAACACATAACCACGGGTAAAATACATGGGTGCGGTCGTTATCTTCCTGATGGGGCCTAGGAGTAACTCATGAAACCAAAATGGATATGCGGGATCGCCATGATCAACCTATGATAAGTGTAAAAGTTAGATTGAAAGCCGATAAAATTAAATGAAATATTTATAACTATATTAACTTACTTGCGTCTTCAACCACTCAACAAAGTGACGATCTTTACGGTCGTTTATTTCATCATCTGAAACCCCTTCAATGCATTCTCGTACCTGGGTAACAAATAAGCTGCAAAATATATATATAGACATAAAAATTAACACATTTAATTATAATTATTTTAATTAATTATTAATGACTGATTAATTAAATAGTTTTGTTATTACCTTTCGTAAGGACTCACTTCATCACAGTTTAGGAGGATGTACGTATGTGCGCTGTGCCTGTCATGCTCGTTATCCCACCAAACTTCCTTCAATTTTCCACTAAGACGACCAATTGGAGAAAATATGTCTGGGACACCCTCTACTGCATAAATTCGTCCCACACCGCCATCATCGTATCGTCGGGGAGCCCGTTTGCGTGTGCGGACTTTTGGAGCGAAATAATATGAAGTGAAATGTGAAGTTTCTTCTGTCAAACTTCCCGCAACAATTGATCCTTCAACCCTTGCTAGATTTTTTGCCTTTCCCTTTAAATGTTTCATGAAGCGCTCGAATGGGTACATCCACCTAAACTGAACAGGGCCTCCTAGTTCTGCTTCGTGGGGGAGATGAATGGGAAGATGTTCCATAACATCAAAAAACACAGGGGGAAATATCTTCTTCAAATTGCACAACAAGATTGGAATATTAGCAGCCAGTTGTGCAATTACATCTTCTGACAACGTCCGTGTACTAAGATCCCGGAAAGACGCTCTGATGCCTGCAAAGACAAAATTATATACATTGTAATATATATATATATATATATATATAATTAATCTCAATAATTTTATATGTCATGAAGTATCTTACCTCCAATTGCTTCATGAACATTTTCTGGAAGGAGTTCGGCAAATGCGAAAGGAAGTAAACGTTACATAAACACGTGGCAGTCATGACTCTTCATCCTTGAAAACTTATCTCCTTTCTCAACAGATTTAGCAAGATTGGATACATACCCATCAGGAAACTTCACGTCAGATGAAACCCATTTGAACAACGATGCCTTTTGTTCTGCACCCAACCGAAATATAGGAACTGGTGATTTTCCATTGCTCATTATATGCAACTCATTTCTGTTGCAAATATCTGGCAAGTCCAACCTTGACTTTCCGCTGTCTTTGGTTCTTCCTTTCACGTTTAACACTGTATGCATGATGTTATCACAAAAGTTTTTCTCAATGTGTATGACATCAAGATTGTGTCTCAATAGATGATTTTTCCAGTACGGAAGATCCCAAAAAATGCTTTTCTTGTGCCAATTGTGATTAACCCCGTATCCATCAGGCATATTAGTTGGAGTGTGCCAATTTTCCCCACGATTCACAGTTTCTAGTCCCCCAAAATGATCTATTTGCGCTTCTAGATCTTCCCCAGATAGATACACTGGTGGGGGGACACGCACGATTTTGTTCTTCCTAAACAACCGCATGTTTCTCCTATATGGATGATTGATTGGTAAAAACCGGCGGTGACAATCTAACCAGCATGTTTTTCGACCATGTTTCAGTTGAAACGCATCTGTCCGATCGAGGCAATAAGGACAAGATAACCTCCCATGCGTCGTCCAACCTGATAGCATTCCGTATGCAGGGAAGTCGCTTATCGTCCACATAAGCACCGCACGCATCGTAAAATTTTTTTTCCTCGAACAATCATATGTCCGCACTCCTGTATACCACAACTGTTTCAACTCATGAATGAGAGGCTGCAAAAACAAATTAAGGGACCGCTTCGGATGATTGGGACCAGGGACTAAAATATTCAGGAAAAGAAATTCCATTTGCATGCACATATCTGGGGGAAGATTATAAGGAGTTATGATAACTGGCCACAAAGAATATTGCCTACCAGACATACCGAATGGACTAAATCCATCAGTGCAAAGATCAAGATACACATTTCGCTTAGAGTTAGCAAAATCAGGTTGTACCGTGTTAAAGTGTTTCCAAGCTTTTGCATCTGACGGGTGAGTCACTTCTCCTTCTCTCTGTGAATGTTCTGTATGCCACCTCATCGATGCAGCTGTCCTTTCAGATTGATACAATCGTTTCAACCTATCAGTTATAGGAAGGTACCACATCCGTTGGTATGGTATCTTTGTACGCCCAGTTGTTTGGGGCCTAAATCTCGGTTTTTGGCAAAATCGACATTCCTGCAGCTTATCATCATCTTTCCAAAAAAGCATACAATTGTCAACACATACATCTATCATCTCAGAAGGCAACCCAAGACTAAACACCAACTTCTGTATCTCATAATATGTTTCGGCAGCCAAATTATCCTCTGGCAAATACTCTTTAATAAGATCAGCCCAATCATCCATGCAAACCTCAGCTAAGTTATGATCAGTTTTAATTGTCATCATCCTAGTAGCTAACGACAATTTAGACTGACCTTCTCTACATCCATCGTAGAGTGGCTGGTTTGCAGCGGCTAGCATATCATAAAATCGCTTCGCATCTACGTTGGGTTCCTCAACAGTACTATTATCAGCATTTGTTTCATGAAATGCATCATTAACCATGGCATGCATCCTATCATGATCTGCACCCTGATCAAATTGATGTTGACCATGATCATAACTACCTTGATAATTTGATTCTACTTGACCTTGATAATTACTACTACTATTCGTTGCTTGAGTTCTTTCAAAACCCTCTCCATGTTGATACCAAACATAATATTGCGGCATAAATCCTCTATTTAGTAAATGCTTCCACACCGTCTCAATAAACATATATCTCGTATTCTTGCATTTACGACAAGGACATGACATCTTACCACTTTCCAGGGTTGTTTGCATATTTCCGGCCTGATACATGAATATTTCAAGCCCTTCTTTGAATTCTTCCGTCAAATCTCCCTCTGAATCATTTTGCGTATACATCTATTTTCGTAGTTCGTATATAGACATTTATAGTGTTATTTTTTTATTATGTTTTTTTTTTTGATTCTTTCGTTTGAAGTTAGGTTGTATTTATAAAAATGTTTTCAGAATTACCAACGATTTTCCAACGGATTTACAACGATTTTTACGATGTAAATTTAGTAGGTTGACCTATTAAAAAACGTGATCTACCTAACTGGCAACATGCGACGTCAAATCGTCGTAATATCAACGTAATATACAGAAGACATATTCGTCGTAATATCGATGTAAATGTACGACGGTATTACGACAATTTATGTTGTCGTCGTAAACTAGTCGTAATTTTACATCGATTTTACGACGACACATATTTACGACGATTTTACATCGAACACATATTTCGTCGTAAAGTCGTCGTAATTTCGTCGTAAAGTTACATCGATTTAAAACGGTCGTAAATTTTCGTTGGAAATAGACAGTTTTCTTGTAGTGCTTCCGTGGTTTTTTACCGGTCAGTTCTTGTAAGGGCTAACCTCTTGTGGGGATGCAAAGTTCTATATTTAAACCGTGTCGGGAGAAGATTAGGTGGGTCTCGATCGTTTGCATCAAGTTTTAGGGTTAATCGGTTTGTTTGGTTCTTCATTCGCGGGTTCCTCTATCCTCGCCTTCCCTCCGCTTGCGTTGTTTGGTCCTCCTTGCTTCGTTCCGACTTTCTCCATGGTTTCGAGAGTTTCAACTTTGACTTCAATATTCCATCTTATGTATCTTGTTGTGTCTTCCTTTATTTGGATTTTGTCTCCAGGAGTGTCTTGTACTCGCTGGCTTTTGTCTCTGGGGATTTTTTATAATTTGCCGGCTTTGTATCTGGGGATGTCTTATCATCCGTCGGCTTTGTTTCTGGGGATGTTTTATCATCCGCCGGCTTTATGTAATCTGCTAGTTTTGGTATAAGTTGTATCGTTTTAGTGATCAATATAATAAGTTTTCAGACGAAAAAAAAAAGTATTTGGAAAAAAAAGAAATAAATTTTGGATAGTAGCAACTAGCAACAAGATCCATAGACTGACTGACATAATTTTGAACGGCCGGGGATGTTACGGATTAATATTTTTCAGCTCAAACTAAGTGTAGTTAGTGTAGGACCAAAAATTCGCACAATAACATGATATTGATTTAATCACAAATATACAAATAAACGTTAAGAAAAGACGAGTTTAAAACGATGTAAAAAACACGAATTTGAAAAGAAACAATGGAGGCGAGATAATTCTCTTTCCTTAACTCAAAGAATCTCCCATAGTGCGACGGTATAATATTTGATTCATGAGTCCCATGATACAACCATTGAATCCGTTATCGCAAACACTCTATAACGGATCTGTCGAACGAAATTCTACGATACTCTCGAAATAAAAGACTTACTCTTAGCGATGATAAATTGAAGGAACTTTTTGTTTTACAAGTGTGTTTTCTGTGTGTAATCGGATGTCTTTCTCTCAAGAGAGGCGATCCTATATATAGGAGAAGAGAAGAGGTTTAATTCCACAACTTGCTTAGCAAGCTTAGCCTTCCTTGCTTAGCAAGCTTAGCCTTGCTTAGCAAGCTTAGCCTTGCTTAGCAAGCTTAGCCTTTCTTAGCAAGCTTAGCCTTGATTAGCAAGCTTAGCCTTGGTCACCAAGTTTAGCCATGAGCCCAATTGCCCATTTCAATTCACACTTACACATTTTTTATAAAACCCACAAGCTTTTTAAATAATTGTTCCAACAATCCCCCACATGAATAGAAATTACTCTAAACATATGAAGACTGAACATACTAGACTTAACTAGACATATTTGACTAGACTAGACTTGACTCGACTAGAATAGACATACTTTTCGAGAGTATACGAAAATGTAACAGCATCTGAGAGGTAGCATTTTTCAGCTTTGAACCAATCATTTTTAATATTTGTCGGGTTTACTCGGCCAGAAAGTGAACATGATGTCTTGAACCCCCCGGACTGTGATGTAAACCGAGACAACATATATCGCACAGTAACATTTTCTCGTAGAAATGTGTTCTCTATTGTGTTCATTTTGGCCTTGAACATTCCTGGTTATTCGTGAGTGAACTTGGAGAATATAGCCTTTCTTTCATTCTCCTAGAAACGACCCTCATTTCACACTCACTAGGTGATCTCCCATCAACTTCATACTCCACTATTACAAAGCTATGGAATCATTAAATGTCAACGCTTATCCTCAATATTCACAGGTATCACTGTTTTATCATCCTAGGAACTGGGCAGAGACATAGTCTCACAGTGCTCAATTTTGAATCATCTCAACTTCGTTTTCTCTTTGAACCTACATCTTGGGATCTCCAGTCACTTAGGTGGGGTGTCCGTCAAACGTCATCTTTGTCTATAGGCTTTAAACCCATTCCTTTTGATGATTTTAGAATTTGATCTCGCGATAAACTTTTGGTGAACGGATCCGCTAAATTATCAGCCGACTTGATGTAATCTATCGTAAGTACACCAGTTGAGATCAATTGTCTAATGGTCTTATGTCGTCTTCTTATATGACGAGATTTACCATTATATAGGTTACTCAGTGCCCGAGAGATAGCCGACTGACTATCTGATATGCTCAAATTAATAACCTAAAAGTACTAAGCAGTAGTTGCAGTATATGTAGGGGTCGAACACAAGGACTCCAGAAATCACACAATAGATCATATAGATTCAAATTAAGCTAAACCAAAAGATGTAATTAAAAGCAATGCGTAAATTAAACAAGTTGTAATTCGATTGGGAGAAAGATAGGCTCAGGATATTTCTCAGAAATTCAATGAATGCAGATAAACTAACTAACATGATTAAGATTTAGCGCAGTTCTTGAACTCAAATCACTAAGGTATAATTAACCAACTTTCGTTGCGAAAACTATCTAAATCTAAATCCTAGGAATTCCAAATTTCTGTGCGAATCCTAAAGTCTAAATCAGCTTTTAGATCAAGTTTGATTTGTTCACAAAATAACTAAACCAAATTTCTTTGCGAATAGTTATTTTGCTCACCCTAAGTTCTATCAGGTAATTAATCGCATTGTCGTGCCTAATCAATTATCCTAAGATCTATGTTCTAGGTAGCTAATCTAGAACAAGCTTTGAACACAACCTAAAGCAAGGAACTAATTCAGATGGTGAATCCTAATCAACTAATCAACCTAGCATTCAGAGAAAATCCTTATGAGAACCCTGAACCTAAAGTGGATCTACTCAGACATGGAGAATGAAAACAACATGATTGAATAGATCATCAAAGAAATCAATAAAAACAGGAGTTCAGAGTTGTCTCTCCAAAAACCAAAGTAAAATCAAATCTAGGATAAAGCATAGCCATCAAAGTGGCTGAAAAACCTAATTATAATGCTAAAACACGTTCTGGGGTTTTTTGTAAATATTAAAGTCTTCTGGACCAAATTGCAATTCTTCAACTCTTGGAAAAGTCGCGACTCATGTCTGCTGAAGTGGGTATCGACCGATACTCGTCAGTATCGATCGATACCGAGGTACTCAACTACACGAACGTCTGCTTTGCTCCAAAATGCTCCAGAAAGCTCCAATATCTCCGATTATGCTCCAAACGTGCTAAAACCTGTAAAAGACTCTAAAACACTACAAAATAGTAGAAAGACTCTATAAAACGGACTTATATCATGGCTTAAACGGAGTAAAAACCATGATATATCACTATCATAGTGTACACGCAAAGCTGGCACTGGTTTTTCCCACATCGGGTTATCTTCCAGAAAGTTATGAAGCCATTTTGCTTCCTCTGCAGCTTTATCTAAAGCTATAAACTCTGACTCCATGGTTGATTTGGCCAGGAGTGTATGTTTGGAAGATTTCTAGGATACTGTTGCACCAGCAAGAATAAAAACATATCCACTCGTGGATTTGGAGTTTATGGAATCTGATATCCAGTTGGCATCGCTATATACCCTTCCAATAAAGCAGGTTCTTTACCAAAGTGCAACTCATAACTTCTACTGTATCGTAGATAATTCAATACTCTATTAATGGCTTTCCAATGAGTATGGTATGGATTACTCATGTAACGACTTAGTACGTTTACTGAGTGCGCTAAATCGGATCTAGTACAATTGGTCAAGTACATAAGACTTCTGATGACTCTTGCATACTCCACTTGTGACATGGCTTCACCTGAATTCTTTGTCAAATGAAGTTGAGGGTTAAGCGGAGTTTTTGTAGTCCCATTTGAGTAGGTCTTAAACCACTATATGATCTTTCCACCGTAATGATCTTGAGACAAGATTATCCCTTTGAAATTCCGAATAATCTTAATCCCTATAATTACATCTGCTAATCCCATGTCTTTCATATCAAACTTTCCACTAAGCATATTTTTCGTTTGTTTGATTATGTCTTTGTTGCTTCCCATGATGAGCATGTCATCAACATACAAACACAACAACACGTATCCATGCGGAGTACTTTTGATGTAGATGCACGTATCACACTCATTAATGTGAAACCATTTGACATCATTACACTGTCAAACTTTTCATGCCATTTTTCGGAGCTTGCTTAAGTCCATATAATGACTTCACAAGTCTACACACTTTTTCTCTTGTCCAGGAACGACATAACCCTCGGGTTGATTCATATATATTTCTTCTTCTAAATCTCAATTTAGGAAGGCAGTCTTGACATCCATTTGATGGATTTCAAGGTCTCTTAATGCTGCAATCCCAATCAGCATGCGAATCAAAGTTATTCTCGTCACCGGAGAATAAGTGTCAAAGAAATCAAGTCTTTCCTTTTGACGAAATCCTTGCACCACAAGTCTGGCCTTATACTTGTCTATAGAACCATCTATTTTTAACTTTGTATTGAAGACCCATTTGCACCCAAGAGGTTTACAACCTTGCGGTAGATCTACCAACTTATAAGTATGATTTTGCATAATGGATTCAATCTCACTAGTAACGACTTCTTTCCAAAAAGGAGCGTCTGGTGTAGACATGGCTTCAGTGAAATTTCTCAGTTTATTCTCTAAAAGAAAGATCATTAAGAAATCTTCACCATAAGATTTTTCTTTATTAGCTCTTTTGCTACGTCTAGGTTCATCTTCATCCTCCTCTGCATCATCTAAAAATGTGCCAGAAGTGCTCGCCTCATTTACAGAGATAATTGCATCTCTTTCTTCACGAGTTCGTTTCAAAATTTTATCTTTACACGGAAAAACATGTTCAAAGAAAGAAACGTTCATTCATTCCATGATTGTATTCAAATGGATATCCAGTACATCTGATTTATGAACCAGAAACCGATAAGCACTACTATTGTGTGCATATCCGATGAAAAATACAATCCACCATTATTGTGACATATTTAGGAGGTGCCACTGCGACTTTTGCTAGGCACCCCCACACTTTCAGGTATTTGTACGAAGGTACAATACCTTTCCAAAGTTCATATGGTGTTTTACCAGTGACTTTGTGCGGTGTTTTGTTGAGGATATCATTTGTGGTAAGCAACGCTTCCCCCCCCCCCCAACATGTTCTGGGGTAACCCAGATTCCTGCAACATCGCATTCATCATCTCTTTAAGAGTTTGTTTTTTTTTGTTCTGCAACTCTAATAGATTCAGGGGAGTAGGGAGCGGTCGTTTGATGGATAATGCCATGTTCTTTACAGAACGCATCAAATGATCCATCATATTTGCCTCCTCTATCACTTTAAACTATCTTTATAGTTCTATTGAGTTGGTTTTCAACCTCGATTTTATATTCCTTGAATTTTTTTTCCAAGGCTTTATCTTTGCTTCTTAGCAAATAGACATAACAGTATTTTGTACTATCATCTATGAAAGTCACAAAAATATTTTTTAGCCTCAAGTTTGAACATAATTTAAATCACACAAATCTGTGTGAATTAAATCGAGATGTTCGGTTGTTCTTTCTACACGAGAGGATGGGGTTTTTCCCAATTAGCATGTATGCATACTTCACATTTATCTTTACTTGATTTGCATTTTGGAATTATGTTCAAATTAATCAATCTTTGTACAGATTTATAATTCACATGACCTAACAGTTCATATCAAATATTGAAAGACTCAACCAAATAAGCAACTAGATCATTCTTATTGATTGAAACATATGTTACACTGTTTTTGGGTAGGGTTGTCATTACATTCATTTTGACCAGTAGTCCTCCCGTAACATATCACTTGCCCAAGTACACCTCATGTTTCTTGAGCACAATTTTGTCCGACTCGAAAGTAACAACAAATCCGGCAACGCTAATAAGCGTCCCAGAAATCAAATTCTTTCGCATGTCTGACACATGTTTGACATTTTTGAGAGTTGTCTCATGTCCTTCAATCTTGGATGAGCCGATGTTATCCATTAACAACCGCTTATCACTCTTGCAATTTGATAAGTGTTAAACATGCCTCTATTGATGCATATGTGAGTGGTGGCACTTGTGTCATACCACCAATCCTTTGATTTGTCCTAAACCGTGTTGACCTCTGTGACCATAGCGCACAGGTCATCTTGAGTCAGGTTGGCCTGAGCCTTTCCTTTGTCTTTGCGGTTGTCAATTAATCTTGCTACGACTTACGCTAGCTTTATGACTAACCTTGTCACGCATGTGACACTTTCCCAATAACTTCATTGCACCATTTCGCTTCATAAAGCTAATAGAGGTTTTCAGGGAATTTTTCCTTCTCCCCTTGTCATTGTGAACAACAACATTAGCAGTGTGCTCTTACTGAACACCATCTGCCTTGCGGTTTTGAGACTCGATCCGCAGCCTGACTATCAAGTCTTCAAGGGAAATTGTATTCTGCTTGTGCTTGAGATAGTTTTTCTGAAGTCCACCCAACTTGGGGGAAGCTTCTCAATATAGCAGTTCACTGTGAAACTATCACTGATAAACATGCCTTCATCAGCTATCTCATGTGTTAGCAATTGCAGCGCTTCTACTTGTTCCATGATGGGTTTTGAATCCACCATTTCAAAGTCTAGAAAATTCGCAATTGCGAATTTCTTACAACTTGCATCTTTAGACTTATACTTCTTCTCTAAGGCAACCCAAAGTTCCTTTGAAGTGTTGACCGTACTGTATACAGCGTACAACGGGTCTATCAGGCGACTTAGAATCAAGCATTTGCACATAGAATCTCTTTGGTGCTGTTCTTGGTATTGCTTGCCATTCCGCAAAGGCAAAATAAACACAACCTCTAATCAATAACGATTTAATTAGAAAAATAATTAAATCACAAGAGTTACGATACGGAATTAAATCGCAATTTAGAAACTGCTATCGAACTAATTAGAACCGCTAAAAGCGCGTTCTGAATCCAACCTCCTCAGAGCGTTCTGATTCGAACCTCCGCAGAGCGTTCTGATTCGAACCTCCGCAGAGCGTTCGTCAAAGCGTTTAAGGAAACGTTTCAGAGAACACGATTTGCTAGTTTAAGCGTTCGCAAACGTTAAAGAATTGGCGATTGTCAAAGTGTCTTACAGCGTTCGCAAACCCCAATGACCTAAAGACGTTTTAAGTAAAACCGCTTCCACTACACGTTTGATAATCGCTAGATTAGCGTTTGATAACCTTTGAGTGTCACAAGCGGTAGAACGTCT
The DNA here is from genome assembly GCA_002933935.1 of Eutrema yunnanense. Classification (NCBI taxonomy): domain Eukaryota; kingdom Viridiplantae; phylum Streptophyta; class Magnoliopsida; order Brassicales; family Brassicaceae; genus Eutrema; species Eutrema yunnanense. The sequence continues at coordinate 293,196 of PKML01016274.1, forward strand.
TTTTATAAAATCGTAAAATAAAAACCACTTCTACTACACTTTTGAGAGTCGCTAGATTAGCGTTTGATAACGTTTGAGTATCATAAGCGGTAGAAGAATCGTTTTAAAAATCGTTTGAAAACGTTTATTTACTCGCGATTAAAATTCGTTTGATGTTTATTAAACAGAAACGGATTTCTTTGAGTTAAGATTGTATGACCAAAAATTCGCACAATAACAGGATATTGATTTAATCACTAATATACAAATAAACGTTAAGGAAAGACGAGTTTAAAACGATGTAAAAAAGACGAAATTGAAAAGAAACAATGGAGGCGAGATAACTCTCTTTCCTTAACTCAAAAAATCTCTTGTAGTGCGACGGTATAATATTTGATTCATGAGTCCCAATATACAACCAATGAATCCGTTATCGCAAGCACTCGATAACGGATCTGTCGAACGAAATTCTACGATACTCTCGAAATAAAAGACTTACTCTTAGCGATGGGAAATTGAAGGACCTTTTTCTTTTGCAAGTGTGTTTTCTGTGTGTAATCGGATGCCTTTCTCTCAAGAGTGGCGATCTTATATATAAGAGAAGAGAGGAGGTTTAATTTTCCAACTTGCTTAGCAAGCTTAACCTTGCTTAGCAAGTTTAGCCTTACTTATCAAGTGCCTTGGTCACCAAGTTTAGCCATAATGACCCATTTTAATTCACACTTACACATTTTTTTATAAAGCCCACAAGCTTTTTAAATAATTGTTCCAACAGTTAGCTCAACTGAAAAATATTTAGGGCAAAATTTAGAGGTCACATGATCAAGTGACGCTTAAGACGGGATCATATAAAATGCTTTAGTCCCGGACATCTGGGGATGTACATACCTTAGTCCAAAACTTCCTAATAATTAAAAACAAAAAAAAAGTTTGATCGATAGTATGTAAATGGAAACAAAATTCTTTTACCATAATGTTATTTTTATTAGTTTTACGCATGTTGTTTATGATCTTGTTATTTTTATTATTTTACTCAATTTTTGTTTGAGAAAATCGATCCGTTAACAAAGATATATAGCAACGTCTTTTTTTTAATCATCAAACTATATGTATGGGTTTTCTAATGCATGCAGATTAATAAAATAACAGAATGAAAATTGAAGGTGAGCTGGCTAACTCTAATTAAATAGCAAACTCTTCTCCAAACCAACCAAAAGTTTGAGTAATGAAACAACAACCACTTACTTTTCCCATGCAAACCCTAATTTTCGCATCTTCTCTCAATTCTCTCTCTTTCGTCTTCCGTCTAAACCAATCTCCACCACAAATTCTGTAACTCCCACCTTTCTCCGATGGAGGGGCCACGGCTTCCTCCTTCCGCCACCGCCCATGAATCCGATGACAAACCTGATGACCCTCCTTCAGTCTGGCACCGTCCAACCTCCAGCCTCCCCACATTGCCCTCTCAAGATCCTCCACCACATCATTGGCGTAATCATTCTCTTAATTTCTCTCCGATCCTGGCCACGCCTCCTTCGTCTCTTCCTCCTCCGGATTCAATTCCTGAGCTAGAGACTTACGTTGTCCAGGTCCCGAGAGATCAAGTATATTGGACTCCTCCTCCGGAACACGCAAAGTATGTGGAAAAACGCCGCAATAACCCGGAGAAAAACAAGAAAAATGGGTGTTCTAAACGTCTTATGTGGTTCTTCATCATCTTGGTCGTTTTCGGATTCATCCTAGGTGCAATCACTCTCATCCTTCATTTCGTTTTCAGCCCCGCTCTTCCTGTTTTCGCGGTCGAGAGATTAACCGTAAGACCTAGTAATTTCGAGGTCACGTTGAGAGCCGAGAATCCGACGTCTAACATGGGGGTAAGCTATATGATGAAAAACAAGGGTGTGGTTTCATTAATGTACAAGAACAAGAGTCTGGGACGCGGGAAATTCCCAAAGATGTCCCAGGCCGCGTCGGAATCTGACAAGGTCAATGTGATGCTCGATGGGTCAACTAAGAACGCGGTTATGCCACCTTGGGGATCAAAACAACCGGTGAGTTTGGTGCTGATGATGGAGCTAAAGGCGGAATATGAAGCAGGGCCGGTAAAAAAGAACAAGGAAGTGGTGGTGACTTGTGATGTTAAGGTTAAGGGATTATTAGATGCCAAGAAGGTCGAGATTGTGTCGGATAATTGTGAGAGTGAGTTCAAGAACTGACACTCTCTCTAAATCTTTTATATTTTACGTGATTTTGTCGTTAGAGTTACAATGTGCTTAAATAATTTGTACTTTCGATGTAATGTTCAATTGTTCTTTTTTTCTTCTTCCCCAAATGTCTTTGTGTTTTACTCTATATTGTTGAGCGGAAAAAAAAAAAAAAAAAAAAGAGAGAGAGACCAAGAAAGAAGCACACAATAGACAGAGCCTTTTTTTTGTTTTTTAAATGTATTTTTATTTTCGAGACTAGATATAAATTTAGACTTCATTAAGTGGGTCAATCAAACTCTTATATTGAGAAGAAACAAGGTTGGATTTATTTTCCTTTACTTAAATCCATCCCAATATAACTGGGCCTGAATTTAAAAGTTAAAGCCCAACTCCTAAGACTTTTCTCATACCAAATGTTTACAAATTACAAGTACCAGTTAGTGCTTTTAGATTTTGTATATGGTTGAGCTAAGCCTAAGCTCACGGAGTTGTAAGCGGTACACAGAAACAAAGTGAATAGGTCAGTAGTACCAGACTTGAAGAAGAGATGTCCAGACCATCCAATACACCAACCGAATTGGCCTTTACCAAGCCAGAAGGAAGATCATTGCCCAAATCACGTTTTAATCGAGCAAATGAAGTGGGGTTCAAAATTCATCAGCAAGTTGACCATTTAAAGGAGAATGATCGAGCCAAAATCCATTACAAAGTGTTTGGAAATTTGAAAACGATTGTTTATCTTTTAAACATATATGTATTAGATTCGTTATATAAATAATTTATAAAGAAAATCCGGGACCAAGACCCATAGTCTCCTATGCTAAAAACCAGTTTAGTTTCAAATTCTTATTTAATAAGAATCACCACTCATTCCAACCAGCACTCCAACCCATGGCCCATGGGAACACGATTTCTAACTCTTTTAGATGAGTCATGCCTACGCCACTGACAAATGGTACCGATTAATACCCAAAAAAATTTAGTGTGCAAATCCATGTCCTAAGAGCATCTCCATCGGTTGAAGTGTGTCTACAAAAAAAAAAAAAATTTTAATTTTTAATTTTTTAATTAAATAATAAAATTAAAAAAAAAAAATTTGAACCACTCATGCTGTGACACATAAGCGTCAGAGTGTCTAAGTTTTTTTCAAAGTGTCTGGCGGAAGACACGATGCCTCCTCTCTCCCTTTCTCTGTCTTACTTTTTCAATTTTTTTTTATTTTTTTTTAAGTTAAGACACCCTCTTTTTTTATCCGATGAGGGTGGTCTAACCATAAAAAGTTGAATATTCAGACGCGTACTTTTTTTTACCAAAACATACATTGACTCAATTTCCGTTACTAAACCCGTTAAACCGTAAATGGAGGTGAGTCAGCTGCCACGTTGGAGTCTCCGTTAGAACATAATGGTAAACGACGTCATTTTGGGGGGAAATTTTCGAAATTTTTTTTTGCTAAACAACGTCGTTTTGGACAATATCATATTCAAAAACAAAATATTAATGAATTACAAAAAAACAAACTATGCTACGTCGTTTTGATGCATAAAGCACTCGGCGAGGAATCTCTACGGCGCTCCAGGGCGACTGTTAGGATGTTGGAGAAATGACAGATTGATTCGGAGTAGAGTCCGATGTCGAGAGCGACGAGTGCGGCGGCGCACTGTCGTAAGAGGAGCTTTATGTGAGATAACATGTGATCGACGCTTTTGGATTCGGTGAGAGATCGTGGCTGAGAGGCAGAAGAGACGACGACAGAGGAGGGAGGAGAGGATCCGCCGTCGGTGGAGGAGAAGAGGATGAAGCTCTGACGGCGAAACACGGCGGTGGCTAAGCGTTTACCGGTTTGGAGAAGGACCATTGCGTCCTCCATTAGACCTAGATGGCAACAAGCTTGACCTAGAACCAAATATATGTAACAAGAAGAAAAGAACTGAATCAAAACCGGGTCAGGTTATTTTTACTAACGAGACAAAAAACAAATTAATTAATTATTATCTCCATTGCCCTTGTTCGTTGCAGTTTTTGTTGAGACATGCCATAACTTTCTTCTTCAAATCGGAGACAGATAAGCATTTGAAGGAGGAATCATCATGAGTTGGTAAATCGTTCAGAAGTTTGAACGATTCTCGAGACGAATGCGAGGAAGAGAGATCCAATGAACCGATGTCGGAGTCTTCGCCGGCCAATTTAAGGCTCGGAATGTAATCCTGAAGCATATCGTCAACGTTTTTGAATCGACGAAGGTAGAGAAGCGATTTGGCTTTGAGTTCGAGAGCGAGTTCGTAACAAGGAGAGACATAGAGAGCATATTCGATAAGATTCAGAGGCGATTTGACGTCGTTCGGAATTTGATTTGATGATGTAGACATTCCCTACTGATTTCGACGACCACCTAAACACTAGCTCTCGATGTTTTCCCCCAATTTTTGTGTTTGAACTCGACAAAGAAGACAACTAAGTCTTCAGATATAACGATGTCGCATAGGTTTTTTATTTTATTTTGTAAATCATTAATATTTTTTTTGAATCTGATATTGTCCAAAACGACGTCGTTTAGCATTTTGTTTTTCAAAACTTTTCCCTCAAAACGATGTCGTTTACCATTATGTTCCAACGGGGACTCCAACGTGGCAGCTGACTCACATTCGTTTACGGTTTAATGGGGTTGACTAACGAAAATTGAGTCAATATAAGTTTTGGCTGCACAAAAAAGTACATGTCTGAATATTCAACTTTTTATGGTTCGGACATAGATTTACACACCAAAATTGTTCGGATATTAATCGGTACCATTTGTCAGTATTGATGCGGTAATTGACCGTTTTCCAACGCCATTGGTTCAAAAGCTACTCTGGTGTTTGTTATATTAATATATTCCCTTAATATATGTGTCTTGAATTTGATCAAAATATATGTACAATATATATGTCTTGAATTTGATCAAAATGTTGTTTGCGATAACAAAGGGGCCTTGTTGTCTGGTAAGTGAGTAATAATTGTGTATGTGGAAAACAAAACTAAAAATATATTTTAAAATATTCATATAAAAATATAGCTGCAAATCATTTCTATCGTTGAACCAAAAAAAAAAAAAAAGAAACGGACTAAAAATCCAATTTTTGTTCCTTATAAAATTACGTTAGGTATTTACTCCACAATAAACTAATACCAGCCCTTAACAAAGCTATCCTTGGATTCTTGAATTTCACAGAACATTTCAAAATATAATGTTTGATTTGTAAACTAATGTTATTTAAAATAAATCTATAGAACTTTTATTTAAATTTTTCAAAAATAGATAAAAGAACAATTAATTAAGCCCCTACTATATACCAAGAAAAGGTTGAGTAGTCAATTGCACGAACCCGAAGTGGAGAAACAATAATTGTGTATAAAGATTTTTTACTAGAAAGTGAAACATATAGGTCCAAATATTTATTTAGGGCAACTTTTGGACCATTTTCACATTATTATTACCCATTTTGGAAACAGAAATTTCGAATAATTTATGTGCTTATGATCAATTTTTATTATATATATACTCACTTGTAAGGGGCTATTGCAATCCCGGTGAGGAGATGTACTAGATCCGGTTTAAAATTCCTCAATTAACAATAACAAATATATCTTATCATCAAAATTATTAATTGAAAAGTTTTGGACCGAATCCCATACTTCTCTTCGAATGATATAATAGCCCCTATCAAATGATACTTAGGATACAATTTTTTTAATGATCTAGGTAACACAACTAACCCAAAATCCACTTAGTATGACTTTGAATATTGGTATTGAACCTACTAGCATAATTTAAAATGATATACCGTGGTGGAAAAAACAAAAAAAATGCCAGTTCATCAGTGTTTGTTGTTAACTAGAACAGACTGATGTTAGTTTTTAAATAATTCTAAGAAATCCAATTTGAATAAGTTGTTCTAATGCAAAAAAAAATAAAAAATCAGATACATTGATTTAGTATAGGTTGATTTTCTGTTACAAATCTGAATTGGAGAGAAAAGATATATATATATATATATATATATATTGAAGAAATTGTTCAATTTGTATAATTAGAGTTTTTTCATTTGTTTTGCTTACAAAAATGAACTAGAGCAACAAAAAAAAAAAGATGTTTCTAGCAATGTATTTTCTAAAGAATAATATAAGTCACCATAGTTATGTTCGAGTTGAATGCATTATCAATATTTAAATGCTGTCAAAATATAGTGATTTTCTAAAATGTGGTCATAAGATATGAATGTATCTCTATATTATTATTTAGAAAAATACACTTTATTTTGTAAGTTAGTACATGTTATGCCATTACAAATAAGAAAAAATAATTGCAATAGGAAAATATATATTCAACATGCATTCAAGAGTGTATTTAATTTCTTAATTTATTAAGATATTATATTATTTTAAAAAATAACTAATATATATATATATATATATTCAAATAAAAAATATGTATGAGATCTTGCAATATTTTATATTTGTATTTTTATAATTAATTTATTAACTAGTCGAAAAACAATTTAATATTTTAAATAATAAATAAGTCGAAATGTGTCTTAAAATTATTTTAATGGCTTTTATTATAATTTTGATAAATATAATATATTATTTATCTCTAAAACAATCTACTAATTAAATCTATTCAATATTTTGTAATATTTTCATTTATTTTTTATAACTAAATTGTACTATATAATTTTTATTTGGGACGTCAATTGTACTATATAATTAAGAGTGTCAATTCAGGCTAATGACATGCATATTGGACATAAAATGCTTTATCATGGGACGGGTTAGGACTCTAATTTTTAAATGTAAAAAAAACGGATCATGTGGGTCAAAATATTAGTTTTTAGTTCTAAAGATAGATTTTATAGTCACTTTTAATATATAATATGAAATTTTCTTTGAAAAGTAACTATAATGTTTTTTTTTATTAATTGAGTATATATCAAAACTAAATTTTATTTCTTTGCGAGATAGTCCTTGAAAAATATAATTGATTCAAGATTGTAGTTCTTTGCGAGTTAGTCCAAAAAAAAATTATGTCCAATGCGAAACATATTAAGTAGCTGGTATGTATATAAATACGTATATATTAACATCACATCACTTTCAAAACTAAAATTTACTTAATTATTAGTCCGCACAATAAAACTAACTCAAATTCCTATTCGACGGATATATACACCTATATTTTGGCTGTAATGTTAATATACCAACCAATTTTAACTTAACGAAAACTTTAAAATTAAATTTCCAAAATTTTTTTTAAAAAAATACTATGCGCACAACGCATATTAAATCCTAGTATATAATAAAATATTAGCATAAGAAATCTTAACATTTTTTTTTGATAAGCCTTCCAAGTTATGGACTTTTAATCTCCTCTTATGTCCATTGTCAGCCGTTGATAATATCACATTTAAAGCGTAAATTACTCCTTCTAAATACAGTTGAACTTGTGATTTTGGAAACTTAACTTGTGATTTTGGAAACTCCCAAGTACCACTAGACCACCACTCATTTGATCTTAGCTTAATAAAAACATTTATCTTAACTTTTTTGACAAAACACAAACCTTTATTTTTCTTTCATATAATTCCACATGGTTTGTTGGTTGGAACGCACGCTTATGCCTCTCTTATTTGTGTTTCTCTGCTTTCCTTCCCACTTACATAAAAAGTCCATATAAAAATAGAAGTTCGTTCATTTTTGGTTACTTTAAATTTTGTTTTATTTTGACGCTTGATTAATTATATTCAGTATCCACTCAAAAGAGAATCCTCTCCTTAAAATTAAGGAGGGAAGGCCTAATTTTTTTTTTTTTTTTTTTTTTTTTTTTTCGAGGTTCTGGGCCCGTAGGCCCGTACATCCCCAGAACGGAGCCCAAACTATGTTAAAGTCACTCCTTCGGAGAAGACCCCTCCCAACGGGAATCAAACCTAGAGCCGATAAGAGAGGCACATACCCACTCCTCCTTAACCACTAGGCCAACTCAACGTTGGTGAGAAGGCATAATTTTACGTCACGTTAAAATTTAAAAAGAGACATTATGCTTAAAATTGTGGTTCATTTGAAAAAACAAAGAAAATAAACTGAATATAAATGTAAATGTAAATGTAAATGTAAATGTAAATGTAAATGTAAATGTAAATGCAAATGCAAATGCAACAAACAATGAAGCTCATAATCGTGTATGGTATACAAAATATACGTGTAGCGATCATATATGTTAATTATATGTATATGTACGTATGTGGATTTTAATTTAGAAAGCTAGGTGGTCTACCGTTTGTTTCGTCATGATCTATCGCTTTATTGTGTTTTTGTTTGATATATCGTGTACAAAAGTGATTACATCCATTAAATTTTGAAGGAAAACAAGTCATTATTTGAATATTGACGGCTTTTGGAGAATCTCAAGAGTTACCTAAGACATTCTCCTTTTAATCCATTCTATTGTAAGAAGATATATGTCTATGATCCGTATGTTCGCGCGGAGTAATTTTTTTATAATTAAATTATATAATGGCGGATGAATTTTTCTAACATAATTTTTTTTAAAACCAAAAATTTTTAATTAAGTTTTTATATATTTTTATTTTATTAGCATAATAATTTATAAAGCAAATGATTTGTGAACCATTTTTGTTATTGAATGTGTTTAGTTTTTAAATTTTGGACCAAAGCTCATGTTGTAATTCAGTCTGCGCGGGTCTAAAATCCAAAATGTGTAGATTGACATGTTTGACAATAAATTTAATATCCTTAATGAGACATGTTTAGCAATAAAAAGTGCTCATGTTTGACAACAAAAAAATGCTCATATTTTAATAGTATAAACTATATTATAAATCTGCGCGTCCGCGTGTGATAAAGTTTTTGTAATATATAAAATGTAAAATGAATAATAAGAACTAATTTAAGTGTTATTGATTGAAATATGTTTAATTTATAATTTTTAAGTTTATAATAGATTTAATAAATATATGACATCATGTTTAATAATGTTTGACAATAAATTCAATTTATTTTAAACATTATCAATTTATTTTAAACATTATCACCGCCATCTAGGATCACCACCATCTCAGCATCATTTGCTTCCCCCTTAGGAACATTCATTGTTCTGCACATTCTCCACATCGTTATCTTCATAACCTTGTGCTTCCTCTCCATGGTTATCCTCATCAACATCATTGCCCTGGTATGGATCATCGTGATAAATGACACCTTCTCCATTGTCATGTGTCAACATTCCGCAAGCACCACAAAAACCTCTCAATCTCTCATACCGAAATTTCAGAAGGGTATTTATTGGGCTATATCTTAGTGTATTGGGCTTATATTGTAAATGCTAGGTTTAGCTAGAGTACACCGTCATATGAACGTGTATATATATTGTAAGACATGGATTGTGAAAGGTAAGAAAGCATATATTCTATAAATTCTACATGGTATCAGAGCAAAATCCTGAACTTTGAATCTTTCTTTTTCTGCTTTCGATATTTTGGATATTTTCCATAAACTTCTGATTTACTTTTCTTTCTCGAGCACGAGTTTCCCCTTTCGGCTCGGTCTCTTTCTTTTTGATTCCTCTTCTACGGTGATCAGCGACCATGTCCGGTGATCAAACTGCGGTCGTAACTACTCGCGTGGATGATTCCACCATCGCACCGTATGCTCTGTTTTCATCTGATAATCCAGGTTCGATGATCACTTCGGTTCTTCTTACCGGAGAAAACTACAACGAATGGTCCTCCGAGATGCTGAATGCTCTCCGTGCTAAGAAGAAGACGGGTTTTATTGATGGCACTATGCTGAAACCAAGAGCTGATAGCCCAGATTCTGAATCATGGATCTCAGTAAATTCCATGGTAGTTGGGTGGTTACGAACTTCAATTACACCTCGAGTTCGTTCCACGGTGTCATTCCTTACAGTTGCACATGATTTGTGGAACAATCTGAAGGAGCGTTTTTGTGTTGGAAATAAGGTCCGAGTTCATCATCTTCGAACAGATCTATGGGCATGTAAACAGAACGGACAATCTGTGTTCGATTACTACGGAAGATTGACTGCGATGTGGGATGAATTGTTTGCATATAAGCCAATTCAAACTTGTTCTTGTGCTGCTGGTGTGAATTTCGCCAAAGAACGGGAGGAAGAAAAAGTGTCTCAATTTGTAATGGGACTCGATGCTTCACGTTTCGGGAATCTCATCAATTCCATCATTGATGCTGATCCTTCTCCTGACCTTGCACAAGCATATGCTAAAGCTGTTCGTGAAGAACAGAGGCTGCATTCGGCTCAAGTACGTGAGCAACAACAAGATGCCGTTGGTTTTGTTGTTCGTCGTGAGTCCTCCGATGTATTCCAGCCACCACTTCGTCGTGACTTGGGTGGTGATTCCACAGCTACGTTGCAGTCCAGACGTAATCTCCTGTGTTCGCATTGCGGAAAGTCAGGACATGAGAAGGCATTTTGTTGGCAATTAAATGGCCATCCTGATTGGTGGATCGAACGTAATGCTCGCTCCGGTGGCAGAGGTTCCTCTCGTGGTGGACGTGGTGGTCCGATCGTCGGTGCTTCTGGTCGTGGTCGTCAACAAGCACTCGCGGCTCACGCTACGACTTCGAATGCTTCTGTTTTTCCGGAGTTTACTTCAGAACAGTGGAAAGCAATCAGCATGATGGCTCACGAAAAGACTGGTGCTGGTAATCACGAAAAACTGTCTGGTAAGAAATTTGGAGACGTTATAATTGACACGGGAGCCTCCCATCATATGACAGGAAATCTCTCGTTGCTCACTGATATTGTTAACATTCCTCCGTGCTCCATTGGCTTTGCTGATGGAAGCAAGACGCTTTCGATAAGCATGGGAATGCTATCTCTTACCACCGACATCTCTCTTTTTAACGTTCTTTACGTTCCAAATCTGAATTGCTCTTTGGTCTCTGTTTCTAAGCTATTGAAACAGATGAAGAATTGCTTTGCATTATTCACGGATACTTTGTGTATTTTACAGGACCGTTTTTCGAGGACCCTGATTGGAGCCGGTGAAGAACGGGATGGAGTGTATTATCTAACGGATGTTGCATCAGTACGGGCTCACAAGGCGGTTGCGGGTTTTGATCAAGCTTTGTGGCATCGACGATTAGGACATCCGGCTTTTTCAGTATTTTCTGCTTTACCTTTTGTTGGTGTTTTGAATTCTGCTAGTCCTAGTCCTTGTGACGTATGTTTTCGGGCTAAGCAAACACGAGAAGTTTTTCCCGACAGTTTCAATAAAACAAAGGAGTGTTTTGAATTGATCCATGTCGATGTCTGGGGTCCATATCGAGTTGCTTCTACTTCTGGTGCCTCCTATTTTTTGACCATCGTAGATGACTATTCTCGATCAGTATGGATCCATCTCTTACTCGCGAAATCTGAAGTTCGTAAAGTATTACAGAACTTTTGTGCTTACTCCGAAAAGCAATTTGGTAAAGCCGTCAAAATCGTTCGAAGCGATAACGGCACCGAATTTACTTGTTTGAACGCTTACTTTCAAGAAAAAGGGATAGTTCATCAAACTTCATGTGTCGCTACACCTCAACAAAACGGACGTGTCGAACGGAAGCATCGTCATATTTTGAACGTTGCCCGTTCTTTGCTCTTCCAAGCAAGTTTACCGATCAAATTTTGGGGAGAAGCAATTTTAACGGCAGCACATCTCATCAACAAAACACCAACGTCGATACACAGAGGATGTTCTCCGTATGAGTTATTGTTTGGTGAGAAACCCAATTATGATCAACTACGAGTCTTTGGTTCTTCTTGCTATGCTCATCTTCGATCTCGTGATAAGGACAAGTTTGGTCCACGGAGTAGACACTGCATTTTCGTGGGGTATCCTTTTGGCAAGAAAGGCTGGCGTGTTTTTGATATTGAAAGAGAAGAATTTTTTGTCTCCCGAGATGTTGTTTTTCAAGAAGACGTCTTTCCGTTTCAATCTTTACCGGAAAAACAGAGTCCTTTTGCAATTATTCCTCCTTTGATGGTTGATTGTCACGATGAGGATTGGATTTTTAATCCGAGTTTGGTGGAAAGGGGGAGCAATGACGTGGTTTCAAACGACTCCTTCGATTCTCCGACTCACACGGCTGATAATATTTTGCCTCCACCTAACGATGTTACATCCCCTGTCGCTGATAGTTCCACTTTGGTGACCGATGTTGTTGCCGTCTCTCCGGACTCGTCGTGGGTATCTTCCCAGCATGCTGATGATATTTCTGCGCCTGCTATTCTCGATATGGGTCGTGGGCAACGTGCGAAAACTCGGCCTACGAAGCTTGACGATTACCTGCTTTACAACGTCACTTGCTTAGATAATACACCTCCCGTTCTCGCCAACTCCGATCCAGTGTCCCCGCCTACGGTTCCAGGTAACACACCTTATCTCCTTGAACATTACATATCTGATGCTATGTTCTCTTCAGGCCATCAAGCTTTTCTCGCCGCTATCATTGCTGGTGTAGAACCAAAAAGTTACCGGGATGCTTTAAAAGATAAAGTGTGGTGTGATGCTATGCAAAACGAGGTTGGTGCTTGTGAGTTAACAAAAACATGGAGTGTTGTTGATTTACCCGAAGGAAAAGAAGCTCTTGGCAATCAATGGGTTTTTAAAATCAAATATAATGCCGACGGTACTATTGAACGTCATAAAGCTCGTCTTGTTGTTCTCGGTAATCACCAAGTCGAAGGAGTGGATTTTAATGAGACTTTCGCACCTGTCGCGAAGATGACTACTATTCGAGGCTTACTTAAGATCGTTGCGGCTGCGAAATGGGAAGTGCATCAAATGGATGTGCACAATGCGTTTCTTCACGGTGATCTCGATGAAGAAGTGTACATGAAACTCCCATTGGGTTTTCACCATTCTGATCCTAAAAAGGTGTGTCGCTTACACAAATCTCTTTACGGCCTTAAGCAGGCTCCTCGTTGCTGGTTTGGCAAACTTTCTACGGCTTTGAAAGAGTTTGGTTTTACACAGTCTTACGCGGATTACTCTCTTTTTACATATACTCGCGATGATGTCGAGCTTCGGGTATTGGTTTACGTTGATGACTTACTGATTTGTGGAAATAACTCGGTTGATTTGAGTAAATTCAAGGACTATCTTGGCAAATGTTTTCGTATGAAAGATCTCGGCAAGATGAAATATTTTCTCGGTCTTGAAGTGGCTAGGAACGAAGAGGGTATTTTTTTATCACAACGAAAGTATGCTCTTGAGATCATTGATGAATGTGGACTTCTCGGCTCTAAACCGGCGTTTTTCCCGATGGAGCAGAATCAGCAATTGGCTCTAGACACCAGCCCTTTCCTTGCTGATCCTACACGTTATCGACGTCTCGTTGGCCGTCTCATATACTTGTTGATCACACGACCAGAGCTCTCCTATTCGGTTCACATCCTCTCGCAATTTATGCAAACACCGCGTGAAGCTCACTGGGAGGCTGCCTTAAGAGTCGTGCGTTTTCTCAAGTCTTCCGCTGGTCAGGGTATTTTGTTTCGTTCTGACTCTGATTTACGCCTTACCGCTTATTGTGATTCGGATTGGGGTGCGTGTCCAACTACTAGACGATCTTTGAGTGCTTATGTTATGTTTCTTGGAGGTTCCCCGATTTCTTGGAAAACGAAGAAGCAGAACATTGTCTCGCGCTCTTCCGCAGAAGCTGAATATCGGTCTATGCATAATGCTCTCGATGAGATTATGTGGTTACGACAACTTCTAACGGATCTCGGCTTTCCACACGATGGACCAGTCCGTTTATTTTGCGATAGTCAAGCTGCGATCCACATTGCCGCCAATCCTGTTTTCCATGAGCGGACCAAGCACATTGAGAGTGATTGCCATGCCGTTCGTGATGCTGTTCAAGATGGGCGAATTTCAACTTTTCACGTTCGGACAGAGGATCAACTTGCTGATTTGCTAACTAAGCCGCTTGGTCGTCAATAATTCTCACGTTTAGTGTCCAAGTTGAGCATTATTAATCTCCATGCTCCAACTTGAGGGGGAGTATTGGGCTATATCTTAGTGTATTGGGCATATATTGTAAGACATGGATTGTGAAAGGTAAGAAAGCATATATTCTATAAATTCTACAGTATTCACTCTTTGAGTAAACTAAAAAAATTTCTAAAATTTCAGTGGAAGATTTACATTCCACTTCAGTTTGACTCCGATGAATTCCTTAACCGCCGCCACCGCTTCAGAATTGAAATCAACTGCCATGACTTCACCCATGATATCTCTAATGTGTCGAATCACTTTCTCCGTAAGGAAGTGAAACATCCATGTCTGGTGTCCATCGTTGAATTATGAGCATTCGATCATTAAACATAATCCAATTAAGAGAGAGAGTTCATCCATGTCTGGTGTCCATCGCTGGATTATGAGCATTCGATCAGTAAACGCCCATGCACCCTAGTTGATAACTGACTGCATCAAATCCTCGGATGGGAATATGAACTGGAATATGCGTTGGTGGACAATATGACTCGGGATTAATCCCGACAAACCCCAATTCTATAATCTCTTGTTTTTCTTTCCGAATTAATAAAAGAAAAAATTGTGTTTTACTCAAAACATATTATATTTTAAAATAAAAATATATTTAATTGTTATATTTGATTTCCGCGCAACTTAACTAAAACTCAACTTGATCGAATGTGAGATATATTGACATAATAATATCGCTACTTTATCGTTGCTTTTGAATTAATATTCCCAAAATTAAAGGCATCCCATCCAGCTTTTTTGTTTCTTCATTCTTCCTTTTTCATATCTTTATTGCCAAGAGGACGAAAATGATTGAAATGAAATTGATTTACTTTTGTCCTATATACATTTTAGTTTGTCGATTTAGGAAATACTCCTATAAAACACGCAAAATTATGGTATGGTGTATTTCATTTTTGAAAGTCTCAAACACTTCGAAGTTGTATCAACAATAATGTTTCATAATAACTTAGAAGTTTAAGTTAATCTTAAAATCTACAATTTTCATATAAATAATAGGGACTGAAAAATTATTGTTGTTGTTTCGAAATAAATAGATATCAACTTGTGTTTGCACTATATATGGTACGAACTATCAAGGGCAATGTTATTTCTTGCGACATTTGTTTTTTTTGGGACAAAGATTCCCACCATAGAAAGGAGCTTGGTGTCTCATCAAGTGTCTGCCAAAAAGTTATTGTAGATATTTTAATATAAATATATAAAATTTCGAAGCTCAGCATTTCCGCTATAATTAAGAACAGATTTCTACAGAACAAATGAGCTTCATCTCAAATTAAATACGTACTAAAAAAATGGTGTATACAAAAAGATTCAAATGAACATTGTTGAGGTTCTGAATGGAACAAATGAGCTTTCCATTTGTAATTTCTCATTCAATTTGAAAAACCTTTTAATAGATGTTGTTTACAGTTGAAGTTGAAAAATAAATTAAAATATTTAATTAGTAATTTGGCCCTTTCAATTCAAAAAATGAACAATTTTTTTTTTGACCTTATGCGAAACATATTAAAGAAGAAAACGATGTTTTGTATCTAACTTTTATTACACAGGACTTATCCTGCGTACAAGTGCTGTTCTTTTTTTAGATAAATTTTTTTGAAAGAATTATACGGGTTAATTTTATTGGCTGCACACATCTTATATATATGGAGGTGAAAATTCCGGTCTAGTAAATTAGGCCCAAAAACAATAGTAAAAAAGCCGGAGAAGTGAAAGATAGAAATGAAGTGCAGAGCCGAGCTGAAAGGCACACTGGAGTTACTAACGGTCAACGACTCATTTAAATTGGCGATTAAAGAGGTCTGGACGTAACGACCGAATCCTCTCAATGAAAAACCATTTATGGCGAATCAAGCGAAGTAAATGACAACGTTAAACACGGATTAAAAGTATAAAAACAAAGGTAATGACAATGACAAGAAGCACAACAACTTATTCCACTCACAATTAGCACTATACATTTAGTTCTTCTCGATTATTTGGTCCTACATGTTCTTGTTTAAACATTCTCGAGAACGAAATATTAAATTCAGTTGCTCCCACTTTTTGTGTCTAAATACGCTCTTGATCCATTTCTCATGCCAAACAACATTCTTTCTGTTTATTTTCCAAAAGCCATTTGATTCTTTTGTTATTATAAATAAGCAAAAGTCTTTCAATAATTTCTATTTACAAATTTTGATTGTTGTAATTTCAGTTATAACAATATATTTCAGTGATTTTAATCTTAGAAAAAACCAAGTCAAAATTTGATAACTATTATAGATTCTTAAAAAAAATTAAAAATAGAAAATCATAACCACTCTACATTATTATAATTATTTTTTTTCGTTTTGCATCATTTTGTTTAATTCGTTCTGCTCTAACCATATGTGTTCCATTTAATTTGTTTGTTCTGCATCACCCATTTCGCGATTATCATTGAAACACGTGGACTACAAATTATGGAGAAAAAAAAAATTTTGTTGTATGACAAAATGACAATCATCAAAGAAGTGGTGGCCTAGTCTAGTGATAGTATAAGAAGGTTATTTTTTTGTGCCCCTGATCCAAACTTTTTTTAAGAAGGAAGATTATTTTTTAAATAGGAATATTTCATGATATTAGGGGAGATTATGGACGAATTCCCAAAGTTGAAAAAAAAAACAAAAACAAAAAACAAATTGACAATCATGTAGATAGAACCAGCCAAGAAATGAGGACATGTCAGAACCTATCGTGGCCGTTGAAATTGATGCAGCAGGGTAACCTGGCATGCTGATTGTTTGTCTCGATCCCATCATATGCTGAGAGTTTGGAGATAGGATTCCCCTTAGCAGTCTTCTATAATTATGTTCATGTTCTCTCTTTTTTTGTGTCTTAAAAGTATTAAGTTCATGTTCTCAAGGAACAAGAGATCCCGAATAATTAATTTTTCCTGATTTAGCAAATTAAAAAAAGTCAGTAAATTGGTTTAAAATTCACTAATTGTTTTAAAAGAAATTGCACTGTCCTGGAATTTATTGGCGTTTGGTGTTTCTTGTTTGAGTCTTCAGTTAAATATTGATTTTCGTATCTAAAGCTGACAAGACAACGAATTGATGGTAAAATTAAAAAGGATTTAGGTTACATATGTCACATGTACAACATTTTTGCACATGTTTTATTTTTCTTAAAATTCATTTAAAGATAAGAACCGCGCGACGAATTTATTGATTCTAAGCGTTTTATTTTAGGAAAATTGTTCGTTAGCTACACGAATTATACGAGAACGCATGACTACACATCCGAACTAAAACAATGTGTATAACTACATAATCTATTGATATAGTATAGACACACATCCGAACTAACATGAGTCATGTGCCCAACACCATGACCATCACTTTCTTTACTTTTCCGGTATACTGGTCGACTGACTCCGGCGTTGACNCATATGTCACATGTACGACATTTTTGCACATGTTTTATTTTTCTTAAAATTCATTTAAAGATAAAAACCGCGCGACGAATTTATTGATTCTAAGCGTTTTATTTTAGGAAAATTGTTCGTTAGCTACACGAACTATACGAGAACGCATGACTACACATCCGAACTAAAACAATGTGTATAACTACATAATCTATTGATATAGTATAGACACACATCCGAACTAACATGAGTCATGTGTCCAACACCATGACCATCACTTTCTTTACTTTTCCGGTATACTGGTCGACTGACTCCGGCGTTGACTCATTATTATTTTTTTCTTCAACAAAAATTGCTATTTTCTGGTCAAATCTCAAATTCCTTCAAAACCATAGATTCTCTTCAAGAACTTGATCTTAGCAACAACAAATTTTCTGACTCTTTCTCTCTAGTCACAATCAACATCCTAAATCTCGTTCACCTCGTTCTTCGGGTCAACAATTTCACAAGCTCGATTCCAGAAATCTCGATTGAAATCAAAATACACATCCGCACTAGAGCTTGCCGTGGAGATCGAGATCCTTTAGATCTACATGGCCTCGTTCTCTGCTTCATCTTCTCCGGCGAAGAAGACCACCAACGATTTCAAGAGGGGCAAGCAAAATGTTTCGCTTTCAATGATGGTCCAAAGCGAAAGTTTTGAGAAAGCTCCGATCAATTCTCACCGGAAACAGTTAGCGCATCAGCACCACCACCACCAGTTCCACAATACATCTCAAACGAATCCCCAAAGATCAGATCATTACTTATACGCAAAAGAAAAAAAAAATTTAGTGGTTTGCTCTCTAGACCCAAGCTCCGACTCTGTCGTCTAAAACGAGCACGTTTCCTGTGAAACACACCGACGCTGTAGGAGCTACGGCGAAGCATGAATTTAGATGCGGTGGATATGGTGGTGGTCAAGAGATGCCTCGCCGATGGAAATAAAAGAAAATTGGAAGAAGAGGAGGACGAGTACATCTTTAGTTAAGAGATTTCAGATCGATTCGTCCAAGAAATTCATGTAGATTTTAGGAAAAATTAAACCAGAAAGTTTCTGGGACGGAGAGAAAGAGAAGAAGAGAGTTCGAGAGATGATTGTGAGTGACGGGAAGGGCTCATGGCGGTTCGCTTGGATTGGATTTTCTTAATTCGCCTGTCACCCAAATTAGCAAACGATTTTGGGAATTTCGTAAACCCTAATCACCCACTATTTTGATGTTCATCAATACTCAGAAATTAAATGAACGAAAGAATCGAATTCAATGAAATTGAGAGAACCTACCGAATCAAAATCCTATCTGTAAATCAGTATTGACGAGGAAGAAGAAGCTGAGGAGGTCATTTTTTATGTTTTTATTTTTAAGTTTTTATTTAATTTGGGTCGGATTTAATGAGTTAATGCGGGTCAGCGCCGAAGTTCGTCGACCAATACACCAGAAAAGCAAAGAAAGTGATGGTCATGGTGTTGGGCACATGACTCATGTTAGTTCGGATGTGTATCTATGCTATATCAATAGATGATGTAGTTATCAACACATTATTTTAGTTCGGATGTGTAATCATGCATTCTCGTATAGTTCGTGTAGTTAAATATTGATTTTCGTATCTAAAGCTGACAAGACAACGAATTGATGGTAAAATTAAAAAGGATTTAGGTTACATATGTCACATGTACGACATTTTTGCACATGTTTTATTTTTCTTAAAATTTTAAAATTCATTTAAAGATAAGAACCGCGCCACGAATTTATTGATTCTAAGCATTTTATTTTATATATATTTACGGCTAGTTAATTTCATAAATTGAGATTTTTTATTTGGTTGCAAACCCTAGTTTATGATAAGGCCACGATAAGATTTGAATATTGTAAACCTTTTATAAAAAAAAAAAGAGATTGAATTTTTTTGTTTAGCCCACATGGGCGTGGTCGAGTGATAGTGCGGAGGTGGGATTATTCCACCAACGGGGAATCTGGGTTCGATTCCCCCTCTGCGCTGGTGCTCGAAACATTTATCACGACCATGTGTGGAAGCTGGCATTGGGCTCCGGCCCAGTTGAAAACCCGTGAGGAGGCTTTGTCAGTTGGGCTAACTCACGCTAGGCAATAGTCGGAAGGCGCGAAGTCTTACTGGTTTGGCATGTGGTAGTCAGTCCCCATCTCTCCAATAGGATGTCGATCGAACAGTCTAGATTATCAAAAAAAAAAATTGTATTTTTTTTTTGGATGTTGGATAGTACTCTTTTGCTGTACAGAGATCGGTCACGTGGTTGGTGGAGACAATTTTGATTCGTTTCACGTGAACTGTCGGTCCCAAAACCTGGCTGAGAACTAAACCTAAGAGTTCATGTACGATATATTACGATACTTTTGTTTTTCTTGCTGCACATATTGTAGCTACATTTTATGTGCTGCAAAACATATTCTTTTTTTTTTTTTTGGTTAAATGTAAAGATTATATTACCTGATAGAAGTTCTGGAAAAGGGACCTTACAACTACAATGAGTGGGGTATGGCTATTGAAAGGTGGGTCGAGCGACCACCAGCAAGCTACCTGCAACACATCAAGGTATGGGTCCAGATTCGCAACATACCAGTTAATTACTTCACAGTGCCAGCCATATCGGACCTAGCTGGGTTTGTTGGGGAAGTCGACACTGTGGCCTTCGACCCAGAGAGAGCTCAATACCAGGATTTCATCAGAGTCAGAGTTATCCTGGATGTGAACAAACCTCTTCGTCCATACAAGATTATCCACACCTCTCATGAAGATTCTACCAAAATTCTCTATCACTATGAAAGAATTCAAAGAAGGTGTCACTTATGAAAGATGTTGACTCATGAACAACTCAAGTGTCCCCTATTCCTGGAAGAAACTCAAGAGATTGTTCGGCCATTAGAGAAGGAACAACATCTCATGATCAGGCCTGACGCTACAATACTCAAGGCTGGAGACCCTCTGTTTGGAGTACTAGAGGACCACCAAGTAGGGCCTGACCCTGTTACTAAAAAGCCCAAGATTGCCAAGGAAATTTTGGATGACATGAGATTGTATCTTCGAGTTGCAGAAGGGCCAGAAAGGATAATCAGAGAGGAAAGAGTTAAGTCCTCAGTTGCTCAAGCAGAAGGAAACTTCTGGGTTTCGAAATCAGCTCTAGCTTTAGCTTCTCCCCCAACGATTACAAAAGATTTAAACAAAGGGAAATGAATAGTTTATGATTATGATGGGAATGGGAATCTACATCTCTCTGCCTCCAAGTCCCCATCTGAACCAAAACTCCTAGGCGCTGCTAGTGATGCTGGTTTAAGATACCTTCACGGTCAGAATATTGAAGACCCGGTCTCCTCTCAAGCAGAACCCTCAAGCTCAAGGAATCAGAGACCCAAACCTAGGAAGAGGAGTAACAAGGACAAGAAGAAATGCAAGGAATCCAGAACAGAAAGATCCATCTCAGAAAGGAAGGAAACAACGCTGAAGCCTTCCAGGAAAATAGATAAGAAGAAGAAAAGTGTTGTGAAAAGGAAGGTACCAAAGAATGACAAGCCAAGAAGCATGGGACCAATTCCAGACTTCGAGGTAGACTCCGACAAATGCAAACCTGTGAGCCGGCTCCAGGACCCAAAAGGCAGTCCCCCGGGTGGGACTGTCCAAGTGTAAATGGCGCTAATGTGCTGGAATTGCCAGGGAGTAGGGGGCTACGATGATCTGGTAATTCCTAGGTTGAGGGAAATGCGCAAAAAGCATTTCCCGGAGGTGGTGTGTCTGTTAGAAACGATGAACAAACGGAAGGTAATGGTGGATCTTCAAGCTTGGTTGGGATATGATCGATTATTCACAGTGGAGCCTGAAGGAAAAAGTGGTGGTATAGCGGTTTTTTGGAAAGCCGGAGTGTATATTGACTTTATTCAGTCTGATAAAAATGTGGTAGATATGAAGATTCATAGGGGAGATGATGAATTTCAGTTAACTTGCGTGTATGGGATTCCATGCAGAGAAGGCAGGCCCATCATATGGGAAAGATTAAGTCGCATTGGAGTCTCAAGACAAACACCCTGGTGCATGCTTGGAGATTTCAACGAAATACTTCACAACGGAGAAAAATTAGGGGGGCCCTTGAGAAGTGATAATAGCTTCAAACCTTTCAGAGAGATGCTGGCTGCCTGCCGTATGTCTGAACTACCTAGCCATGGTAACAGATTTACATGGGCTGGAAAGAGGAACAACACCTGGATACACTGTTGCTTAGACAGGGCTTTTGCCAACAAGGAATGGCTAAAATTGTTCCCTACTTCGAATCAATCTTTCCTGGCAAAAAGAGGATCTGATCACCGACCAGTTTTGGTATGCCTTAGAGCATCCCAGGAATCATACAGGGGCCATTTCAGATTTGACAAACGTTTCCTAAGCTGGCCAAACATTAAGACAGCAATCAGATCTTCCTGGAACTCTGGAGGCTCATCTATATCTTCAAAGCTTCGGAATTGTAGGAAAGCTCTCAGCAACTTAAAGAAATCTCAGGGTCAAAATGCGAAGGAGCTTATTACCAGCCTGGAAGATGAGCTTGAGAAGGAACAATCTGCGTTAGCTCCAAGCTCCCTAAAGCTTAGAGAGTTAAAATTTAAGCTTCTTAAGGCCTACAAGGAGGAGGAAGAATTTTGGCGACAAAAAGCAAGGAAGAAATGGAATAAGTTTGGAGATACAAACTCTAAATTCTATCAAGACGTGGTGAAGCATGAAAGAAGCAGAAACAGATTGGAGCTCTTAAAAGATGAGAATGGGATTCATCATAGAGCAGAGGCATCAAAGGGGGAGATAGCAGCTAAGTATTTCACAGACCTGTTCCAGTCTTCAAACCCATCTGGTTTAAGCTAGGGTTACATCACAAATGAATGAACAATTGACAGAGCAAGTGTCAGATGAGGAGATTAAGAATGCTGTATTCTCAGTGGATTCCACAAGTGCTCCTGGCCATGATGGCATGACTGGCTTGTTTTTCAAAAGATTTTGGGATGTGGTTGGAGCTCAAGTCATCAGAGAGGTTCGTGGGTTCTTCACTTCAGGAACCTTTCCTAAAGAGTGGAACTTCACTCAACTTTGCCTGATTCCAAAAACTATTACAGCTTCTGAGATGAAGGATTTGAGACCCATTAGCCTTTGTACGGTTCTCTACAAAGTCATCTCTAAAATTTTGGTTGCTAGGCTAAAACCTCTTCTCCCTAAGCTTGTCTCTTTGAATCAGTCTGCTTTCATTGCCGGAAGAATCATCAATGACAACATCTTAATCGCCCATGAGATAGTTCACGCCTTGAAGACCTTTGGCTCTATTTCAGAGGAATTTCTGGCTTTCAAATCTGACATGTCAAAGGCCTTTGATAGAGTTGAATGGGATTACATAAGAGAACTACTCAAGGCAATGGGTTTTAGCCAAAGGTGGATTAATTGGGTGATGGCCTGCATAACAACGGTCTCATACTCAGTTCTAATAAACGGCCAGGAATTTGGACATATATCTCCTAAGAGAGGCATTAGGCAAGGAGATCCCCTTAGCCCTTTCCTGTTTGTGTTGTGTGCCGAAGGATTAACTCACCAAATCAATAAAGCTGAAGCGAGAGGGGACATTGAAGGAGTTTACTTTCATCAAGATGGGCCAGCGATAAATCATCTACTTTTCGCAGATGATACACTTTTTGTGTGTAAAGCTTCAACAGATCAATGCACAAAGCTTCAAAGAATCCTCGACGGGTATGGGAAAGCGACAGGGCAGATCATAAACAAAGCCAAGTCCTCTTTAACCTTTGGAGTTAAGGTTCCAGAAGATAAGAAAAAACCGATTCAGGAGGTATTTGGTGTGTTCAACGAAGGTGGAGCAAGCTCGTATCTTGGCCTGCCTGAATGCTTTAGTGGATCAAAGATCCAGTTACTGGATTACATAAAGGTGAACATGAAGAATAGGATGTCAAGCTGGTACATGAAGAAATTGTCTCAGGCAGGAAAGGAAATAATGATCAAATCAGTGAGTTTAGCTATGCCAGTTTATCCTATGGGCTGTTTCAAACTGCCAAAGACTACCTGTGATAACCTTGCAAGTGCGATGAGCCAATTCTGGTGGAATGCAGAAGAAGGGAGAGGTAAGATGCACTGGAAAAGCTGGAAGTATATGTGTTTGCCTAAGGAGATTGGGGGCATGGGCTTTAAAGACATTGCCATTTTCAATCAAGCCCTTTTAGCGAAGCAAGCTTGGAGACTCCTGCAAGAGCCAAAGAGTCTATGTGCACAGGTGATGAAAAGCCGTTACTATCCTGCCTCAGATTTCCTCAATGCACCCTCAGACTCAAGGCCTTCTTATGCCTGGACAAGCCTGATTCATGGTAAGGCTCTACTTGAAAAAGGTCTCAAGAAAATGGTGAGAAATGGTAAATCAATTATGGTCTGGCTGGACCCGTGGCTTGAGCACTCTCCACCAAGAGCCCCTTTCAGAAGAGAAACCTTTTTCAACCCTGCCTTGAAGGTCAGTGACTTAATAATAAAGGAAGAAAGGAGATGGAATTATCAGCTAATTCACAGGATGTTTTTCCCGATGGATGTGGAGAAGATCTTAGATCTAAAGCCAGCTTTTGGGCACAGAGACTATTGGTGCTGGAGGTTCACGAAAGGAGGAAACTACACGGTCAGAAGTGGTTACATTCTAGCTGCCGAACTTGGGGAAAATGAAGTTAGAGACCAGGCTCAGATGGAACCGTCAATCAACTCCATGTTCTCAAAAATTTGGAAGATACAAACCACCCCCAAAATCAGGAACTTCCTGTGGAGAGCTCTCTCAGGGGCTATTTCTGTTGGTCAGTCATTAACAAAAAGAGGCATGAGAATAGATGACAGGTGCATGATCTGTGGGCAAGATGAGGAATCTGTAAACCATGCTCTCTTCTCTTGTCCCTTTGCAAGGCAGGTTTGGGCAATGGCTAATATTCCCCTGCCAGATTTTGAGTTGGAATCTTCTTCTATTTACCCAAATTTTCATCACTTGTTAACTGTTGGGGATTCTGACCTTGGAGTTGAAGCAAAAAAGATCTTCCCCTGGGTGATTTGGTTTTTATGGAAAGAGAGGAACAAATTTATCTTTGACAATAAACCTCTAATGATCTCAAAAGTGGTGCAATCAGCTAGGTCTGAGTCGGAGGCTTGGTTCCAGAATCAATCCACTCCGCAGGAGGAAGACGAAGCTCCTCAAGTTTCAGTGCACCACGGCCCAAAGATTTGGAAACCTCCATCTTCGACATGGCTAAAATGCAACATTGGGGGAGCCTGGAACAAGATGAATAGAATTGCGGGTCTGAGTTGGCTGCTGAGAGACCACCATGGCAATGTGTTGGAGCATGGTAGGAGTGCTTACTACGGTCTGCACTCAGCTGAGGAGGCTAAGTTCATGGCTCTTCTTTGGGCAGGGGAGAGTATGCGATTTTTACACAAGGATAGAGTCATTTTTGCAGTTCAAAGCCCCTCTTTGGTTAACTCCCTTTCCAACCCATCCCAATGGCCAGCTCTGAGGAGCAACCTCTATCAATTTAGGAGACTCTTCAAAGGTTTTAGGCATTGGAGAATTGCTAATGAATTCCCAAGTGCGAACAGAGGAGCTAATCTCATTGCTCAGAGCGTCCCAAGGCATCTTTTCCTTCAATCTTACGTTGCTAGAGGAGGCCCTCTTTGGCTATGCGAACTGCTCAGCAGTGAGATTAACTCATCTATCCGCCTTTAATCTTTCCGTCTCCTTTTTAGGCTATCTTTGTTCGTTTTAGTAGGTGTTTTTAAGTCCCTGGTTTTTGGTTACTCCTTTTTATTCCTCCTGCTTGGAGAGGCTTTGTGGGGCTTCAAAACCCTTTAGCTTGGGAGTTTTTTTTTTGGGTACTTGTAGTTTTAGTGGTGTTCCCACACCTTTTGATTGGTAGCTGTCTAGAGTGGTGAGTCTAACACCTTGTATTTTGGATCTCTTGACTGATCTCTNTTTTGGTTAAATGTAAAGATTATATTACCAATTTTCAGATTTTTGACAGAATTACAAAGGAAACAAGAAAGGGAAAAGACCGAAAACTACAACAAACGGAAACAACAACGAAAACATGAAAAAGCAATCTAAACAAACAACCTGAAAAAGAATCCAAGGGAGCGGTAGAGCAAGGAGCAAACTACGGGAAGGGGTAGCTGCGACGACTAAAAAACTCTTAATGTTGCCACGAGAATCGAATTCCAGGTCCGTCCTCAAAAACCTAAAACCCAATGCTTACAGCTTCACCACGAGCTAAGAAGACCCTCTTTGAGGCTAACGAACAAGCTTCTGCTGAAACCACTGGCAGGTAGAAATTGGAGTACCCCGCACTCGAGAACTAAAATAGCAAACTCGAACAACCCCTCCGAAAACGAGACCACCAAAACCCCCCGCAAAGCAAGACCACGAAGGACTGATGCAAAGGGGACTCATCCCGAGCAAAGCAGCCTAAACAACAAACCAAAGAACCCCTAGATTACCTTCGCAGGAGCCTGAAGACGACAAAGACACAGACGCACGCTGCTGAGACCGAACACGCACCGACGAGAGACTTCGGGCCACCCGGAAGAGAAGACGGTCGAAAACCCCTCGACCAAAGAGACACTTTCCGAGCCACACCGTCAATCACCTTCCGCCTAAGAAAACCGCCAGAGGAGCAACAGAAACCAAAGATAGTGGAGGACCAGTAGATCGGAAAACTGCTTTTCGATCCAAGAACCACCGAAGCAGAAACACGAGAAACTCACCAAGAGCGAGAACCCGCAGACCCACCACCAACCTCGAGCTGCTCTGAAAAATTAAAGCCGGAAAAACCTCCGGGAGAACACGAAGCCGCCATCTGCCTCCGAGTCAACAGATCCACAAGGGCACCGGCGAGACAAACCTCCAGGGGCCACCATCTCCGGAATAAACCCTTGCCGAGCCGATTCACCAAATCCCTCTTCCGGCCTGCAAAACCAGAGAGAGAGAAACATATCGACACAGACCTCCGGCAGACTAGGTGGGGAGACGTCGGCCAACGAGGCGCCGCACCACCATCACTGCGTCCCCTGCGACACCGCAAGGGTCGCACCGCCGACGAGGAAGAACAACTGCAAAAGACCAAGGAGAACAGAAAATCGGGCCAAAATCAGTTCGCCGGAAAAGGAAAAAGAGGAAGGAGGACAGAGGGAGGCCCTCTCCGGCAACGGCGAGGAGCGCCGGAGAGGCAGATCGGCGACTGTTGGTTAGGGTTTTGGCAAACGCAGGTTAAGAGAGAAGGAGGAGAAAACGCGACTTTCCAAAATCTCTGTAGTTATCTCTATAATATTATTTAAGAAGACATTTTCAAAAATGAACTTCGTTTTGTAAGTTATTATTACATGAAATGCCATTACAAATAACAAAGAATAATTAAAATAGGAAATGATATAATAATCTTTTATAATTATTGATTAGAATATGGAAAGCATATATTTTGCATTAAAGAGGTTATTTATTAATTAATTTCTTAATTATTTTTAATACTATATATTTTAAAATAATAATCAATTCATATATATTCAAAGAAAAAAAATATATTCAAAATCTTCCTATATTTTTCACTATAATTTATTATATTTTATTTGAATATATAGCAAAACAAAAATTGAAAAATAATTTACTAATTTTATAAAAAATTAGACACAAGAAAACTATTTTTTTAAAGAGTTTGTAGACTAAACACAAAAACTAGAATCATTTAACAATGCATATTAGAGTTATATTTCCAAGATTATAAGTTTTTGCGGGTTAGCCCAAATAATATTTTAGTTTACAAAACGGATTAAATAGACAAATTATTACAAATTGACAGTTTTATCTATAACCATTAGTTAGCTATATTGTAAATTTCAGATAAAAGTACTTTTCTTAAATTTCAAAATAATTTCTTTTAAAAAAATTACTCCGCCCTATAATTAGCGCGGGTTAAATCCTAGTATTTATTTCAAAAACTCTCCCTTAAGAAGAAAAAGGAAACAACAACGAAGAAAGAATGAGATCTCTCTATCTGACTCTTAACGTCAGTCTTTTGTGGCCCTACCACAAAGAAGAGCGTTCGTGGGGATTTGGTATTCATCTCTAAGAGAAGTCGACGTTGTGTAGACACGCATGTAAAACTGTTGTCCCAAGTATTGCCTTTCCCACAACTCTGATCTCAGGTTCCACATTCCTACGTTATCTAGTGCTACGTATATTGCAGTCCATGATCCTGGATACACCTATACAAATTCATCCAACAGTTCCTCGTTAGACAAAAACTCAGGCTCAGGTTTTATAGCCAATTGTTTGAGATCAAAATCTAAAAGATTTAGAAAAGTCTCACCTCAACAGTGCAACGTGAGACTGCATCGTTTAGATTATAGACTCTCCTACTGGCAGGACTCCACTTCCCAAACTCCATTCTGATAGTTAGACGGCCAAGTACTCCACAAATTATTAGTTATACCACTAAGCATATATACCGTGTGGTCATTGTGAATGCAAACACGAATAGTTAAGAGAGATTAGAGAAGGGATGAGAAAACGGTTTGGAAAAGTAATACTTACCCGACAACGAAGAAAGAGTAACCGTTAAAGTGCCAGCTTTGGACTCTATTTTCCCCGTTCTCGAAAACAATCTCCACAAAGGCTCTGTAATCAGCCTGCAAGACAGATGTGACAGGATATATTGGTCTATCTGTGGGCTGGTCTGATATGCTTCTAGGGTCGTATACACCGTTAATCTTGAAGTAGTCCGCGAGTTTCAAAGGGGTGTCTGTTGGGTAAAATGATGCGCTGTTCACGCCGTATCGTTGCTTGCCTTCGATCTGTCCAGCAGAGTTAACAAGTTTGATGGTTCTGGTGACATTTATCATACCATAGTGGTATGAACCTTGTGGGTTAGGTCTTGGTCCGCTTGCTGTAAGGTTGGTCCTGTCACACACGAACAAAACCACTCAGAAAGTAGCCATGAATCAGACTTGTTTTCACCAGGAGGTGAGCAAAATAACCAAAATCCAACTACAACCTACAAGTAGTGAAATTTGAAGTAACTCCAAAGCTTATGCTTTTTACTGTGACATTGAGCGCACGATGATACAAGGAAAAAAGTTCATGAATATCCTCTACGCTAGCAAGATAATACATGAGCCTATAATGATCTAAAGGAGATTCCTCCAACATTGACATACAAATAACGCAAAGAGAGGTACTTGTCACTGAATCAAAAAAAAAAAAAAAACAATACCTGATAGCTCGAGCCTGGCTAAAAGACCAGCTCATCGGAGCTGGTGCAACGGGAATAGGTCCAGAAACAGGTCCGACAGAATTACTATAATGGAGAACACCGGTGGTGGTGAGGACATTCGGGGTAAACCTACTAGAGACCACAATGTAATAATCTTTTGCAGGCTGATTAGCCGTTATGAGGACCGAGTAAGATTGGCCAACGTGAACATCAAGGGAAGAGAAGACGTTCTGAATAGTGTGTGTCCCTTCGACCTCAACCAACTTCATCACGTGGTTCTGGATGCGGAAGTTGAGGGAGTTTTGTAATCCTACATTTGATATTCTCAGTCTGTATGTCATACCTATGGGAAAGGTCAAAAAATCACATCATAACTTTATCAGTAACGTCGAGAAAACGCCGTTATATATAAGTAACATACGAGCGAGAGACAAGAGACAAAGAAAAAGAAAAAACCTTGTTGAATATTGAGTGTAGCACTACCGTGACCATTAATGAGAATCCCATCTGGGAAAGGAAGCTTTCCGCCATTATCGAGCTGTGCTCTCAAGGCCTAGAAAAAGAATTCATAGACATCATTCAAAAATCCAAGCAAGAAACGACATTTGGATACATCAAGCAGCATTGCCAATACAAACATTATGTTCAAACCTGATTACCTTGTGATTGGTCTTGTACCAGTCGCCGATAAGAAGAGTGTAATCATCGGCGGGAGGAGGGAAAGGGACAGGTATCAATGGACGGGAGGAGATACGAATACCACCGAATCCACCGGCGGCTTTGTGAAATCCGAGAGACGGGAAGTAATAGAAGCTTCCGATCTGATCCTTAACCTGGAGAGCGTAAGTGTAGTTCTTGCCCGGCGGGATCGGACACGTAGTCCCGTACATTCCATCTTGAAATGAGTTTTTTCTATTTTGAATCCCGGCCCTCAAGTTCAAAATCGACGCACACGTTCGTTAGTCAAATTATTCAAAAACAACCGATGTGTCACAAATTATGACCATGTTCCAAATCCCCATGAAAAAAAAGTTATATCCCCGAAAAAAAAGTTCAAACCTATATCCCACGAAATAATAGTTCGAAATCTCATAACCCATAGACTTACTCGGATCGATTTGATTTTTTTCAACATTGAGCATTATTATATTCGTTTTCATACTACATTTACCACACACACACACACAAAAAAGACGTACGTACCATGAAATAAGAAAAGGCTCGTCGAGTTCGTTGAATACGTTAATGATGAGATTATCATTGGTAACAGAACGAATTTCCGGTCCAGGAAACATATTGTTGATCAATATACCCTAAAGGGAAGAAGAAATCATAATCCGGTTAACGAAAACCATATATAACCGATAAATAAACCGAATCAGAAATAAATTGGTCTTGACTTTTTGATGGTGTAAACCGTATAAAGATTAGGCAAGCACCTGTTGTTCAACGCCCATAGGAGAGATTGTACCATAAGTTACGTGCCATTCAAAGAATCTGTACGGATCTTCCGCCGCAATGGCAATTAGAAGCGATAAACCCAAAATCAAAACAGCTGCGTATATGCCTTTGGGCGCCATATTATTGTTCGAGGAAGAAAATAATCAGACTGTTTCTTCAATTTGAACCTTAATGTGAAGTGAAGATAGAAAATCAGACGTATATATCTGTGTGGAATAAGGATATGTATTTGTGGTAATCAATTTTAAGAAAATTAAAGGGTCAAAGCTTGTTTTTGGCAATACTTGAGGATTGTCTTCTGCACCAGGCACCAACATGATTAGTGTCCTATACTTTTGAAATAGCTGTATTACCTCCACTCTCTAGTTAATTACCAACTAGAATGATGTATAGTCAATATATTTATTGTGAAGTTATGGTAATTAATTAATTACTTTATCGAATCAAATGGATTATCTGATTAATAGGGACATTCGGTTAATAGGAAATTCGATTGATTAGGATGAATCATCAAGCTGCTGAGCCCAAGATCGATTATCCTCGTTGGATTGTTTGCTTACGATTAGAATGCCGAAATTAGCTTATTGATACTACAAACCAAAAATCCCTTCAATTCGTTCACAAGGAAAACAAAAAAATAAAAAAAAATCAAACTCTCGTATATAATATAGTCACTAAACTAGATAAAACTATCATCCATCCGATTAGATGATTCAACAAACCGTACTATTCAACGAAAAAAGGAATGATGATCAGATTAATAACCTAATTGGAATCAAATCCCAAATCTTTCCCCAAATTGCATATCATACTCTCGAAGAAACCTGCTATTCCTAATCGTTCAAGAACCTGAATTTGGTGGGCCACCATAAAACAAATGACTTTACCAAGCAAAGTTTCAGATAAAATCAAACTGATACACCATTGTCTGAATCCTAATCATTCATTCGCTAAAACCTTCCAAATTCCAAACCATAGAATAAGGAGAAAAATCTCTGCCAAAGACAGAGCCATTACAGGCAAGAGACATCTGTTTAGAACAGCAATAACATCGTACGAGCGAGAATAATCGTAACCACCGGTCACTTTTTATCGTCGCCAAAAAGTAGACGGAGTCGAGAAGCAAAGACGCCGGTAGAGTCAATCGACGCTTGATGCAGAAGATCGCTCTTGATTTTTCTCATACGATCCGTCAAACTATCTCTCTCCTTCTTGAGAACAGCAGTGTCTTCTTCCAGATCGTGAATTCGGTACTTCTGACTCACCGATCGAAAGCTCAGAAGCAAGATTCCAGTCATCGCGAAGAACTGGAAGAAGCTTTGCTTGTTTTTCTTCACGTTCTCAATGAATCCAGACGCTACGGCAGTTAACGCCTTCGCCGGATCTTTCCCGGTGAGAGGATCAACAGATCCCTGTGGCGCAGACGAAGCCATTGCGATGTCAACTGAACAAAAGAGGAAGGCTCAGACCAATCCGTCTCTAAAAGAACGAGATGCATAAAGGGTTTTCTAAATATTTGGGCTTTTTATGCCATCAATGAAGCCCAATATGCTTTTTTGTAGAAAGGGCCCAAAAAGAAGTGCAAACCGTGAGATTGTAAAATGGGTAAACGATCTATTTCTTTTTCCGAAAAAGTGTTAATATACTAACAGATCAGATCCATACGAACTCTCACCCTCATCATTCGTCCTTCTATTTTAAAATTTAAAAACTTATTTCCTCCTAATATAAAAGTTTGAAACATATTTACCTATAATTGTTGGTTTGAATAGTTTGTGAGCTAAACCTGACACTAAAAATGGATTGGAGAAATGTGTTGAACACAGCTCGTTTCTGTAACAATGGAGGAAGTTGATATGCTTTAATAATCATTAAATAACCATTCTTATCTCAATTGTTGTCTATCATAACGGAACGAATCGTTATAGCATAAATAGTAATCATATAACTAATTATTTGCATATTGACCGAAAAAGATGTTGCGATTTTTAAAGCAATACTCGTTATAATTATGATACGTTAACTACAAAAAAAAAAACTAAAATTTCATCACTATTGATTTTTTGTTTTGTTTATTTCTATTATATTATTTTAAAATGATTTCCTATTTATTTCTTATCAGTGTTCAATGTTGATGAATGATGATGATGGTTCATCTTGGAAAACAATTTTTTGGAGAACTGTGAGATCTATATATCCAAAATCTTGAGAAGCCAGATGGCGAAATATTGGAGCTAGTTCAATATTCGTGTTATTATAATAAGATTATTAGCTGAGTGGTGTAAGACTTTTAGTATTTTTTTAACCAGTAAAATAAGAATTTTAGTATTTTATCCACATTATTTTCCTCTTTTATACATGTAAACATTTGAAACTTTTGTTCAGTTCGAGGTGATCATGTGAATAACGTAATAAACAATTGTAGAGAATACACGGGGAGTTTTACGTAATACCAATTGAAAACCAACACACAAATCGCATAAAAACTCGAAAACATATATATGCAAACTTTATATAAGAGATAAAACTGAAATTACATAACAAAGGTGCAAATACAATCAACGAAAGACACAAACTTGAGAACAGATTAGAAGAAAAGAAAATGATCACAACAAATGTGAAATGTCCCACACTCCCACATCATTTATTCACTTTTTCAACTTTTTTTAACTTAAGCAGACTCTTTCACGGCCTTGTCTTCCTCTCCATTGGTCTTTGCGTGAGAACCTGGAAGCTTTTCTTTGATCTTCTCCAAAATCCCCTTCTTTTCCGCCGAATGCTCCGTAATTGGTGTCGCTGTTTCAACCAGTGGCGTGGTGTTGACGACAGGTGAATCCTCTGGTTTCTTGCCGTGCCCTGGAAGCTTCTCCTTGATATTCTCCATTACTCCTTTCTTCTCTTCCTCTCCTTCAACGATCTTCTTCTTCTTCTCACCTTCTTCATCGCTCGACTGTTGGAAATTCAAAATCTCAAAACCATGAGTACAATCTGAGTTTTGATGGAGATCGATCATCCAATATAATATTTACTCTTTGTTGAAATGTTTTCAAGATCCAACAAAAATTTAACAACCAAAACAGAGGAAGCTAATTTAAATCGTATCATGATCTCTTCTCAACTCAAACTAATTACTTACAGAGGAAGTAGATCGGTGAAGTTTTTCGATTACACTAGGCTTGTTCTGCTCATCCTCCTCGGTCTTCTCTTGAAGCTCCTCGAGGAGAGTATGCTTGTTCTCCTTCACTTCCTCGAGCGGCGTCTCTTGAGGTTTCACTTCCTCTTTCTTCTTCCCCAAGAAATCAAACAATCCCCCATCCTTAACCTCTGCCGATGATTCCTCCGTGGTGGAGACCTTTGGGATCTCGTGCTCGGGAACGTTGTTCTTGTACTCTTCAGCCATAATTAATCTGAATCGATTGAATGTTTAGTAAAGAGAAGTTTCTCAGATTGAAGATTGTTTTGAAGAGCTGTGTTGATGTGTGTTTTGTTTGTGATGAGAGAAAGGGAGTGGTTTTATAGTGTGAGGAGAGGGTCCAGGCCAAAGCGGAGGTCACGCTGTAAAATATTTAATATTTTTTTTTTTTGTGTTTGTAATAATGCAAAGGATAGATATTATTTCGTAAATTGCAGAATGTTCGTTCTCCCTTTTTCTTGACGTCGGTAGATGAAATCACCACTTTTTCTCTCTTATTTTAAAGGATATATAGATGAGGAGTTAACTAATATTAGATACGTGGTCCAAGTACATCCTTCTAAATTTTGTTTATGTTTGCTAAAACCTTATAATTTTTTTTTTGATTGCATATTATAAAATTAATTAGATATGTAGTGGTTTGGAATTTGAATTAGATGTTATGTCACACCATCATTGTTCAAAAAATTTGTAAGGAAAAAAAAAACAAAATAATTTTACTGGAAGTAGAACTCTTACAATTTTAAAGATTTTTAGTTGATTTGTTTTATATTTTATAATGTTTTATTAAAAATGTTCGCCCTTTTTCCTTCTTTAAAAAAAAATAATTGTTGAATAATATTATGTAATTTAGAAATAAAATTTAACCCTTTCTATATGTATATTCAACTAGGAGAAAGGGTTAAAATTTGTAGTTTTGTAGTTTTACAGCGTGGCAATAATTAACAGGTTTAAGTAACTAGCCATAGTTATCATGCCATGTGGCAATAATTAATTGATATGAAAAAAAACAGACGGTCAGTAAATGGGGAAAGACCAATGTAGAAAAGGAAGTAGAAGAAAATAAAATAATATGGAAACGCATGGATTAATCCAATATATGGTTGACACGTGTTCGAAGAGCGTGAAGCGTGGATGTCGGTCATGTGGGTCCATTAGTCCTCTATAGCCACGTAGTCAGAAGCCAGATTGCAGATATTTTTTCGGGTGAATTGCTATTAGGATCATGACATTAGGTTAACAATAATTAAAAATTTATAACATATTATGTATATATATGATATACGGATCGGAGCGGATATCCAGCCTTCCTAAACTTAGTATTTGTGATTTGCTTTGTTATAGACGGATACTACACTTTAGTATTTGCTTTGCTTCGAATCTTTACGGATATCCGGATTTTTCGGATCGAATCGAGACGAATACCGGATCGAAACGAATCTAACGAATAATTTGCCGAGCCCTAACATTAGGTGACAAAACATATTACGTTACAAAAAAAAGGTAAAACATGTAGCAAACTAAATTTTATTTAAGATAAACAACGGTATTGAAATAATACCCGAAAAAAAGGGTATGAAATTATAGGTATCTTCTAAGGCCATGTGCACCCATTAAACTCACAAAGTTTCATAACCATTTTTTTATTATTATTTTTTATATTTTTTTATTGGTTGAGATTTATTATGATACTTGTAGTAAATTTGTTTCCAGCAGTGATACCGGTATCGGTATTTTTGTTTTCTCTCTTCCCCCTATCTGATAATTACACGGAGCCAATAACATCTTGCCACGTACACAATGATACCGTATCATTTAACTCAACAGAGTGATACTTTCAGATAAAGTTTTATTTCCAAATCTATTTTAAAATTATTTTTTAGCCTATGAAACTCAACAAAAATCATTGCTGGACATGCTCTAATGTCGTCTTTCGGCCTGTATGTATATTTTTAAACAAGAGTTAACAGATGGGGGCATTGAGAACGCACCACTTGGGATTTTGCTTTGTTATTAAAATTATATACGAATCGTGTTCGGTTGAAAGACTTAAGACGTCGTGCCACGTAATTAATTGAGACGTTTTCCATGAACACGTACGCGACCCGTAATTAACCATTGTGTGAATCACATGCACCTTACAATCCATACTCATTCATTCGCTAAACCCTTCCAATCTAAAGAATTAAGGAGAAAAATCCCCGAGCCATTACAAGGCGGAGACATGTATGTTTTAGAACCACAATAACATCATTCCGAGTGAACAAAATCGTAACCTCGTTGACTTAAATCAAATCAAATCAAATCTCCGATCACTTATTATCGTCGCCGAAAAGTTAACGGAGTCGATAAGCAAAATATGCAGATAGAGTCAAACGATCGCTCTTGATTTTACTCATACCTTCTTGAGAATAGCCGTGTTTTCATGAGAGGTCATGAATTCGGTATTTATGACTTATTTTAGAAATTTTTGGTAGGTTTTTTCCACTATTTGAAATACCCACTTTATTTGTTTCCCTAACATGATACTTCCTTATGAGATACAAGCAATGAAATGTGCTCTAGAACCCAACAATTATATGCTTTTGAGTAGGTATGCGAATTCGGTTAGTTCGGATTTTTCGGTTCAATTAGTTCGATTTTTCGGATGATTCGGGTTATAAATTTTTCATCAAAAACAACCGAATAAAATATTGGTTTGGTTTGGGAAAAATTCGGTTATTTTTTGTGCCGATTATAACCGAAATTCTTGCCAAGTTTCGGTAAGTTTCGGTTATTTTTTGGTTATTTTCAGTTACTTTCAGTTATTTTTGGTTATTTTAAAATTCAGATTTAGGTTTTTTTGTTTTTATATTTTATTTCTGTTAACCGTTCGGTTTAACTGAACCGAACCAAAAACCAAATGAAATTAGAAATATTGCCAATCGATTCTCTGTACATAACCGAGTTAACTCGATTCGGTTCGGTTCGGTTAGCTCAGTTCAGTTATAATTCTCAGCCCTACTACTTTGAGGTTGATTGAAAAAGGTCCTAGTTATCTGGTAGCCTCTGACTGAGTTGGGAGGTTTCAAAATGTGTTGAGCGCAGTACGTTTGTGTAACAATGGAACACTTACTTTTCTTGATAATCGATGTTCAAAAAAAGAAAACTTTCCTTTGATAATCATGAAATAACTGTTCTTGTCCCAGTATTTATCTATCTATCAATACACTACATTTAATACAACTTCTCTGATTGTGATTGTCGTTGACCAGAAAAACAAACCATAGAGAAGAAAAGAAATAGTAATGAGAAGATGATATAATTAAAATTCATAGTGGAACCAATTGCTTTAGCATAAACTAAATGGTAATCATAGTTAGAATTAATATATTAACTTCTGAAAGCAACACTAATTATAATTATGTTTTAACCAAACAAATTAATTAAAATTATGAAATATTAATCAGAAAGTTTTTAAAGTTTGATCGCTACACTCTTTATCTTATTCGCATTTTGTTTGTCATATTGCTACGGTAGATAGTAACCTGACTGTCTCACAACGTTGTAAACCCAACTCTGAATCGGCTAACAACCGAACCCTTTGGACCTTCTTTAACCTCATGATAGTCGACGATAAGAGCTCTTTGTTCCTAATTAGTTTTGACAATTCATGTTGGAAAATAGTTGTGCGAGATTTTTTTGTGGGTTTGTATGTCCAAATTCCAAAATGTTAAGAAAGCGATGGGGACATATTTGAACTAGTTTAATATTCGTATTACAATAAATTTGTATGCTAAACAGTGTAAGAATTTAGTACTTTTTCACGTTCTTTTCCTTTTATATATGTCATCATCATTAGAAACCTTTGTCAATACGAGGTGATCATGTGTGGACATAATACCGTAATAACCAAATGTATACGAGTAGTTTTATGGAGACCAAATGAAAATTTACACACATAACTTGAAACATTACTTATAAATCATATGCAAACTTTATAATCGAGACAATGAAATTACAATACAAAGGTGCAAATGCAAATCAACGAAAGACACAATCCATACATAATAGCTTAAAATATAAAATAAAGAAAAGTAATATCATCACAGAAACACAGCAAATGTCCCACTTCAACATCATTACATTCTTTCATCATTCTTAAGCATCAGACTCTTTTTCTTTCATCTCCTCCTCTTCAGTGGTCTTGGCGTGATAACCTGGAAGCTTTTCTTTGATCTTTTCCAGAATCCCCTTCTTCTCCGCAGGATGCTCCACCGTATGCTCCGTAATTGGTGTTGCTGTTTCAACCACCGGAGCGGTGTTGACGACTGGTGAGTCCTCTGGTTTTTCGCTGTGGCCTGGAAGCTTCTCCTTGATCTTCTCCGTCATTCCTTTCTTCTCCGCCGTATACTCCGTCTCTGGTTCTGCAGCCACCGGGACGGCGGTGACGACTGGTGCATCATCCTCTGTTTTCGTTCCGTGTGGAAACTTCTCCTTGATCCTGTCCATTACTCCTTTATTCTCTTCCTCTGTTTTATCCTCTCCTTCGACGATCTTCTTCTTTTCCTTATTCTTCTTCCTCTTCTCACCGTCTTCACCTTCTTCGTCGCTTGACTGTTAGAGATTCAAATTTCATATGATTAACACACAATCGAGTTTATAGAGATGGATCATCAATTACTCCGAGCTGAAATGGTTTCCAGATCTAACCAAGAACTATAAACTAATCGAAAATTTCATAGATTTCCGTACGGACAACATTAAATGACTTACAGAGGAAGAAGAGCTGCCAGATCGGTGAAGCCTCTGGAGGAGACTGGGCTTGTTCTCTTCTTCCACCTCGTGCTTATGGTGAATCTGCTCGAGGAGAGTAGGCTTATGCTCCTTCTCTTGCTCTTCTTCGTGCTTCGCCACAAACGCCGGCGGTTCCGAGATCTGAGCCTTGTGTTCGAACTCAGACTCGAGCGGCGTCGTCGTCGTCTCTTGAGGTTTCACTTCCTCTGTCTTCTTCCCCAAGAAATCGAACAATCCCCGATCCTTAACCTCTGCCGATGGTTCCTCCGTTGGGGTCTCGTGTTCCGGAACGTTCTTGAACTCCTCCGAAGCGTTCTTGTACTCTTCCGCCATAGTTACTCTGGATCGACTAACGAGAATAATAAACAGAAAAACCTGAGAAATTTCAAATTCTAAGATTAGAGCTTTTGTGGTGATTTGAAAGAGATGTGATGCGTATTGTGATGAGAGACGAGAGTGGGGTTTTATAGCGTGAGAGGAGGAGTGTCCAGGCCAACGCGGAGGACACGCTGTAAATATTTAATCTTTAAGTCGGTAGCTGAGAATCATGATATCACCACTCTTTTTCTTGATAATATATATATATATATATGAAGAGTTAAACAAATATTTAAATATCGCATAGTCATGTACTTTTTAATCATCTACGACTAGAGGGAGCTGTATCGAAGTTTGGTTACGTGGTCGAAGTGCATCCTTTTAATTAGGGATGGGCAAAAAATCATGATCCGAAAATATCTGAAATTACCCAAACCGAAGCTATATATATATCCGGCCGGATCTGATAATTTAAAATTTTGGATCTCGGGTATCACCCGATCCGAACTGAGATCCGAATTAGGAAACGAAACATCCGAATACTTTTGTTAAACTCCTTTACCCTTTTACGAGAATACACTAATTTTATTGAAATGAACATTTCTAGTTTGTTTTTTATTCTCGGATTTTCGAATTTTCGAATATCTTTGGATATTTTCGGGTATTATAGATACTTTTGGATACTTTCGAATACTTTTGGATACTTTCGAATACTTTTGGATACTTTCGAATACTTTCGGATACTTTTCGGATCCGGATCCGAATATATAAAAAAAACGGATCTTAAAAAATATATCGGATGCGAACCGATCCCGATCTGAATTTTTAAAATATCCGATCGGTACATAAATCTCTAAACTCAAAATACCGATCCGAAGATCTGAATGCCACCCCTTTTAATTTATCCTTTATTGCATATTATTATATTAATTAGGTGGGAAAAATACATAACTAAAGAGCTTGATTGGAACTCTCACATTTTGTTTTTAAAAAGAAACAACATTAATCTTTTCTTCTTTTTGATGTCTGTATTTTAAAACTTTTGTCCTTTTTAGTTTTTTTCATACTAGCTTTGATATGTAATATTCAACTAAGGATGAAAATGCAGATTTCCAACGTTAAGCAGATTCTTAGAAACTTCAAAGGTTGTTTTCCAATTTATATTAAAGGCCTTTTTAGGTTAGCTCTGTAAGATATAAAACTAACGGGGTCAAATTACAATACCCTCTCAAATTACAATAACCGAACACATTTTATTTTTAACTAGCCATTACCATCACGGCTCGTGGCGAGAAATAATTGACGAGAACAAAACTAATGGGAACAGTAGAAGGACGTAGAAACAAAAAATTAATAATGCGGAAAGACATGGATTAAGCCAATACATGGTAGACACGTGTCTGATGAACGTTAAAAGGGCCCACACCTGGAACTCTGATAGGCTTATTGCATGGATGTCGGTCATGTGGGGCCATTGGACTTATTAAGCTACGTCCAAGAGGGCAGATATTTTCGGTTGAATTATTACTCCTATAATAGTAAATTACCTTTTTCAGACGTTACAAAAAAAAAAAAAAGAACATGCAGATGCATCAAAGATTAAAAAAAAAAATAAAAAATTGGCGATGGTGTGAAATTTTTTAAAAAATAATAATAAACGTCTAACCAAATGTATGAAATTGTATGTTTTTTAAATTGTATGTTTTGTTGGAACTAATTTTTTGTCAAAGCTCGAGGGCTTGATAAAATTGTGTTAGTGTGAAAAGAAATGAGTTAAGCTCTTTCTAATGAAATGTTTTCATTAACCGAGAAATGTTTTCTCGTGTATATATGTTGGAATAGTTGTGTCTTAAACGAACAACATGAGAGAAGAAAAGCCATACGTGCGACGTTCGCATCTTGGGCCTTGATTGGGCCCGTGGACTTTTTGAGGTATCGATCGATACCCCTTGGTATCGATCGATACTCAACAGGCCGACTTAAAAATCGCAGCCGCCTAAGATGATCTGGAAATATTCCTTTTNCGAAAAATGGGATGTATTTGGGTAAGGGTTCTGTATGTGATAATCTATGTAAGATATCCGTTGAGGAAGTAATCCGAAAGGATAATGTAACCGAGGCATCCACCTCGTAGAACCCTAAGATTAATGATAAGAAACCATTTGCTTATCTCGCTGAGTCTTTTAATATTTGGCATGAACGACAAAATCCACAAACAGAAGCCCCATACTTTGTGGCTGAGCCGATCGATCAGCATTAACAACCTTATTTCTTGGTGAAATTCTTGAATCACCATATGTTTTTTTGACTATATGTTTTGATCTAAAGACTAAAATAACAATAATCTACTTACTATACAACATCGCACACAATTATCCCTTCAAATTCCACATTTGAGTATAAAGAGACAATTGTACCCCAAAGATAAAACAATTTTATAGATTGAAAACAAAATGATCTAACTCCATTTACTTCCGTACACGTAACGGCAACTTTCCCCACTACAAAACTCAAGTTTCTATATTTTTGTTTTTAGTTTTATGATCTCGAAAGGCCCAATGTATATGTTTGCGTATCACATCATTACCCTAACATGGGCTTCTAAATTCGGGTCGGGTCAAATCTTGTATGGATCCAGAAAGGTATAACCCGACCCGATATTTTGACACCGAGAGAGGGGAAAGGAGGAGGAGGAGGAGGAGGAGGAGAGTCTACGCTAACGAACTTAGACGAATCCAACATTGTTTGTTTCGTCTCTGAAAATTGATTTAGGTCCAAATTTTGAATCTCCAGAGTTATCTTCCCCTTGTTTGATTCATCGATTTCGAATCTTATCCACAGAATTGATCCACAAATCTCGTGTTCCTTCGACGATTCTCTTGCTATCAGTACACTGAGAAGAGAAGGATTTTTGGTGGAGAAATCCGGAGACGTTGCTGCATAGGAAGCGATGATAACAAGATCGAATCTAGCAGAGCAGCTGAGGGAATACCAGATTCGATCAAAGCATGATTGGGCATCTGTCTCTTTCTTCTCGTCGACCTCGAGTTTTTCTTCTTCTAGGTGAGGAATATCGTTTTTTTTTATGATTCGAGATCTATGCATTTTTCGGTGTTCCTGTTTCCGTAACTGTTGCCCCAATATAATTGTGTTCTTCGCTTGATATTAGCTCTAGTTGCGTAATGTTTAGAGAATTGGATTGGGTTACGTGAATTTTACATTTTGGAAGTTAGGGTTTTGAAGATCTGAGTGCGATGTTCTAACGTAGGGGAATATAAACTCCTTAAATCCGTAAATTCAGAGTCTTAAATTCTCGAACACGATCCAGATATACAGAACTAGGTACAACATCATCCCTAATGTTAAGTCTACATGAGGAATTGTGATTTGCAGATATGGGAAAATATGAATCCAAGAGGATTGTGATTTGAGTTTTTTTCTAGCTCTATCAGTAATTTTTGATGTGTTAAAGTCAAGCTAGCTGCACTGTGACCTTAACAAGACCTTTGACATTGTCATTTCAGGCAAGATGAAGTTAATTTTGCAATAGGTCTTCGGGTATACCGTGTTAATAATTTAGAGTATTCAGCCTCACTACCATTTCTGTTTGTGGGTAACTGGATTGAAAATACAATCTCTGCCACCATCGACATGCTCTTGTCTTGATGCTTGACAATATTATTGTTTGATAGTATGCTCTGAAATTATTTTAGTTTCGTTATAGGATTTCAATTGTAGGGGTGTGATATAGATAGATAGATAGATAGATAGATAGATAGATAGATAGATAGATATGCAAAGTAATGCATCTATATGTTTCTTGGTTCCTCTAACCAATATGTGCCATGTTCTTGTGCTTGTCTATCAAAGAATGTAAGACACACAGTTTTCTGTCATAAGATTACTTGCACCAAGCTTTAAAAGTAGATCACCCTGTAGTTCAATAGATTTGCATTTCTATTTCAAGTTTCATTCCCATTTTTATATGATGTTAAACTCATTCTTATCTCTTACATCATATGCTGTTTGAGTTTTACCTACCAAAGCTCACTAATATGCGCACATCTTCGTGAGTTATATATTATTTATTAATAAGCCACTATTTGGTTTGATACAGGGTGGATGTTGTAGTCTTTGTCATCTGGGAGCTAGTCATCTTAGCGTTCTTAGTGTTTTCAGCGGTTTCCTTGTACTTCAAGCGATTGCAACTCGCGTTCATCTTGGTGTGTCTCACTTTGCTACTACTTG
Source organism: Eutrema yunnanense (assembly GCA_002933935.1). Classification (NCBI taxonomy): domain Eukaryota; kingdom Viridiplantae; phylum Streptophyta; class Magnoliopsida; order Brassicales; family Brassicaceae; genus Eutrema; species Eutrema yunnanense. Next base: position 336,185 of record PKML01016274.1, read on the forward strand.
TGTGCATGAAGGTCACAAAGCAAGTGAGATCAGCCAGGAAGAAGAAGAGAAGGATGCTTCTTCCACTATCTATGTAAAGACCAAAACCATATGAGAAGTTGGAACTTTTTTCTCTTACTTAGGCCACAAAACTCACCTCCTGGTTCACCCTGCTGATCCAATTGCGCCTTAAATGAATGAAGATGACAGTTATGCTCACGACACACGGGCTTTTTAGAGGTTTTGAGTCAGGTCAGGGTGGCTGAGCCAGGCAATCTTAGAGTTTAGGGTTTTTAGAGTGTGACAATCATTTGGCTGCAATATGGTTTTGTTCAGAGAAAAGAATGTGTTCGAAAGAGTTATAATGTTTCGTGTGTAGTTGTGGTTGTGAAATTCAGACGAATGAGAGAGACATACTATCGAAGCTTGCATTATTTCCAGTGGGCCTCAGAAGATCAGTTTTGTTCTTGTTTTAGTTTGAAAGTTTGTAGTTTGTCTTGTTCCAGCTTTTACTCACTCGGTTTAGTGATCATGAATCAATACAACTAAGTCGTTTTTATAAAATTTTGGCTCAATCAAACCGAACGGAATCACCTAAGTTACTCTCTTACTTTTTTTTTTATTTGGATAAAGCATATTTTGTAACTTGCAAGTTGTAAATTTGTAATACCTCGATTTTTAATCATTGAATCTAATAGACACAGCCCAAATCTCATATATTCGTGGTAACCAGAAAAGATTGAACAAAAGCATTTGTGCATGTCAGAAGAATCAAACTAAACTCAAACCTCTACAAAAGAAACTATACACTCACTCTCTTCTCCTTATAAACTATACATCGTCCGATTATACCTAAACATGGTTGAGAATGGTGTTCTAAAATTACCTTTCTGTTTCACACATCCTACAGAAGCCACAGTATATTTATGCTAGTAGAGATGTTGATGCGACAGTATCAAGGTTTAGGCGGTATAATCCTGGAAAACTCCTCGGTCAAATCTTCATGATAATAGAGAAGGTTAACGATCTGCAAGATATATATATATATATATATATATAGTAACCAAATTAAACCAAGAAAAACAAAAAACACAAGTTCAATGCCACACAAAATAGCCCACCACGAACCTACCTTCTTGCGCATCTTCTTGAACGACTTCTTTCCATTTTTATGCAATATCAGTGTCCTGACAACTGAGCTATATACATGACTATCAACGCTCTTGAATCTTGTCTGCATATCCACGAATTCGTTATATATATATGTCACAAAGTTAGCAAAGAAGGAAATATCCAAATTGCCGTTTCCATAGAACTACTTTTACCGTTTTAGCAACTCTATACCTTAACGTTGTTTAAAAAAGTAAATGCTTTAGACATTGCAAGTTCCACAGCCTCAGGAGGGATGGTTATCTTGGCATTAGGAATGAAGACACTTAAGCCCTGAAGCAAAAACCACTGTCCTGACATGAGTTCTGTCATCCTTGCAATGGCATCGATTCTACGAATTAAAGAGAGAATCATCAATTCACATTGAGTTTTGTTATGTAGATTAATGTCAGTTGATAGCAAATCAGGGAGAGGAGGATAATTCATACCTATTAGCGGTAGCATCCAGGCTCAGCGCGAGCTTCAAAAACTCATCAAAACTTTCAGGCTCATCATGAAACGCTTCGTACACAGAAGCGACGTATAAAAGTGCATTATCCATAGTTAGCTTCGGTGATACTCTTCCTCCAACCAATGGGTTTGAAATTGCCCTAACCCTTTTGTTATCCAAAGAAAAAGGTTTTTTTTTTTATCGTTATCATCACTCGACTTTTGAATCCTTGAAGAAACATAATCTAATCCTCAAGAACAATGAATCCACAAAGTCTAGAAACCACATTGCATTGAACGATAGACCACGAGACCATGACAAATCAAGATTACATGATCAAAAGAACAAATCAGAACAAACAACTGAATTCGATACCCCAAGTGTCATTCTCAATGATAAAGAACTCATCATAACGCTTCTTGTCGAGAACGAAAAAACATATCGTAAATTTCGTCTTCTAGACTAAAAAGTTCATGTAAATGTCATCGATCAGCATCTTTAGAACATAGGAAATTAATCAATCACGATAGAAAGAAAACAACAAGAAGGGGCTGATCAAGAAAGAAACTAGAAAAGAATCAAAACGAGAAATCGAGATCAACGAATCAGAAAAACCTATCATAACCTAATCGTCAGACATGAACGAGAAAGGATAAAAAAACGGAAGGAAGAAGAAGATGGGCGAATAGTTACCGAACGAGCAAGAAGAAGCTTCTTCCTATTCGCAGAGTAATGGACTTCAAGATTCTCAGAAACAAACTCACTGCGACTTCTTTAATTTGACTTGTATTCGCCAGTGTATTTATAATACGGAATATTGGTTTTGAATCGCATTTCTTTTATTGTTCTAAATTTAAGTGATCAGACATTTAGCACAAGCTTTTCTCCCACGGCACTCATTTTTATTTATTTATATGGATATCTTTATATAAAAGACGACGAAGAAAACACTCTGTTAAATTAATAAAAAGTACTTTCATTAATATCAGTCCAATATTTTAGAAATTAATGTTTTTTCTTTCTATTTAGTAAGAAACTTAACTTTTATAACTATATATATTTTTTCAAAACATATATAAACTAGATATTGAATCATTTTCATAAAATCCGTGATATGTTTATCTCAATTTTTTTTTTTTTTGGGTAAAATTATCTCAAAAATTTGATCTGTCCCCTGTAACGATCCATTTTTTTGTTTCGCCTTTCAAAATAGAAATTTAGTAATTGGAATGATTTAGTAATTAGTTGAGTTATATTGTTTTTATTAGGTATTAGGTATTGAGTCCGATCGATATCCTATCTT
>PKML01016274.1:339247-351534 GCA_002933935.1 Eutrema yunnanense
TTTTTTTTTTTTTTTTTTTTCTGAATCATACTTTATTTCCTTTTTCTCACCCTCCAAATGGGACATTGTTTTGAGCTACAGACCAGACATACGAATTACAGACCAATAATCCATACATGAAATCTAAAAGGAAATCATCAATAAAGAGAATACAAACTAAAACATTAGCAGCAGCAAGGAGCAAGAAATATTACCAACGCAGAGCAAGAAATATTACCAACGCAAAGATGAGAGCCAGCAGTACTAAGGAGCAGGATGATTCAAAAAATGAATGTACCCAAACCAAGTAGAGAGAAAAGAGAGCCCGGAAGAGGAGTTTGTCTGAGCGGTAGAAGTTGGACTATCAAGCCCAACCAATTTCCCTCGGATAATTAATTGGATCTCTCGGATTACCTGAGCTGGAGGCTTGGAAACAGCTCGATGTAATCTGGAGTTCCTTTCTTTCCAAATTTCATAGATTGAAGCTTGAAGAAGAAGTTTGCATATAACATTCAGCTTCGGTAAAGCAGAAGCAGACCTAACCCAAGAGACGATAGCATCATAACCCATAGGAGGGTTAAGGATTCGATGAGAGAAGAATGAAGACCAGATGTCAGCCGAGTAGGGACAGTAAAAAAAGAGATGAGCTCGAGATTCAGGCGCAAGATTGCAGAGGAGACAGCCTGCGGGCACATTAAGACCCCAACTTCGAAGTCTATCATGCGTCGGTAGACGATCTCTAGCAACCACCCAATGAATAAAAGAATGCTTTGGAATCTTCTGCGGAAACCAAACTGATTTTTCCCAATGAACAGCTTGTCCAACTGGGTGAAGAGAGTTCCAAGTCTTGGAAGCTGAGAATTGACCCGGGACCCCAAGCGCAGTGTTTCTCCATTTGAATTCATCCTCTAATCCCGCAATAAGAGTAGGAGGTGGAGGGAGGGCTGCTTTTAGTAGAATCTTAATGTGGTGTCTTCCCCTAGGGAGAGACCACAAACCATTAACAACGGCTTGTGAAACCGTTGCTAGACGATTAATACCCGTAATCCTTGGACCATTAGCACCCGTAAGATCAATAAGAGGACCAAGATCCATCCAATCATCTGTCCAAAATCTTGCAACCGTTCCCGATCCAAGATTACAACATAAAAATGGTCTAGCTAGCGGCCGAAGCTTGAGAAGCTTCTTCCAAATCCAACTTCCTCTCGAATCCGCATTAATATCCCAAAAAACTCTTCCTCTCAAAAGTATCCTATGGACCCAAGAAACCCAGAGCGAGCCACCCCTTGTGAAAAGAAGCCAAATGAGTTTGAGACCGAAGACCTTATTCCAAGCCTCAAGTTTCCTCAGTCCTAACCCACCAGCTTCTTTCGGAGTGCAAACAGAATCCCACGCCACTTTGGCGCCACAAGCTGAATTTGGAGCTCCCGACCAAAGAAAGCTATTACAAAGCCGTTCAATCTCTGCAAGACAGCTTTTTGGTAAGGGAAAAACAGCTGCCCAAAAGTTAACAATTCCAGCTAAAACCGATTTTATCAGTTGTAGCCTTCCTGCAAAGGACAAATGTCTGACCAACCAAGAAGAAATGCGCCGCTTAACTTTCTCAATAAGAGGCTGATAATCTGAAGTCTTCATCTGACTCGGGAGCAGGGGAAGCCCTAGGTATCTTACTGGCAAGGAACCCGCAGCGACTCCTGTCCTAGAGGCTAACATACTAGTGAGATGAACATTGTTTCCATCCAAGAACAAATAAGACTTCCTCAAGTTAATTGCTAGACCCGAGGCAAGATAAAACTTCCTTAAGACTTCCATATTACCGACTAAAGACCTTTCTGTGCCATCAAAGAAAAGGAGCACATCATCTGCGAAACTCAAATGGGTAATCAAAGGATCCAAACAAAGAGGATGAGGCGTAAAGTGATTTGAGGTCGCAGCTATATCCAAGTCCTTAGACAAAATGTCCATAGCGAGATCAAAAAGAGAAGACGAGATAGGGTCACCTTGTCTTAAACCTTTTTTCCCCGGGAAAAAACCAACCAGCTCGCCATTAAAGAGAATGGAAAAGGTAGGAGAGGAGATGCATTCCTTGATCCAACCAATGAACACCTCAGGGAGTTCAAATGCTTTTAAAATGTTGAGAACAAACGCCCATTCAATGCTATCAAAAGCTTTTGAAAGATCCACTTGCAAACAGCCTCTAGTTGTCTCTCCTGGTTTTTAGAATTCTGCCACTAACTCAGAAGCCAACAAAACATTCTCACACAAAAGCCTTCCTTTGATAAACCCCACTTGATTCCCTTGCACAGCATCAACCAAGAAGAGCTTAATTTTTGAAGAGAGAATTCTGGATATTACCTTGTACACTGTTGAGCAACAGGCAACAGGACGAAAATCCTCAAGTCTTTCAGCGCCAACCTTCTTAGGTATAAGAGCTATTGCAGTAGCATTAACCTGTCGCAACATCCTTGAAGATTCAAAGAAATCTTGTACTGCCTGAACCAAGTCGGTGCCCACTAACTCCCAAGAAGAAGTAAAAAACTCAGCCGTAAACCCGTCAGGACCAGGGGCTTTATTCTTGGGTAACGAGAAGACCACCGCTTTTATCTCCTCCGCTGACGGAATAGAAGAGAGGAGCTCAGATAATAGAGGACTACGGCGAAAAGGATGAATACCTTTGATATGTTCCACTGAATAAGGTTGAATGACTTGGTTAGAGCAGCCCAGCAAATTGAAATAGAACTGTTCTACCAAAATCTTCATCTGACTTGTTTCTGAAATCTTAGAGTTATTATCCAGCCTTAAGTGATGAATAATATTCCAAAGCAGATTTGCCTTTACTGATTTATGGAAGAATCTAGTGTTTGAATCACCCACATCCAACCACTTGATTCTTGACTTCTGCTGAAAAAAAGATTCTTCTGCCGCAGCCCAAAAGTTCCAGGAATTACGAGCCTCCAGTTCTTCCTCAAACAGCTCCTGGCTTGGAGAAGACATGAGCTGATTTTGTATAATCTCCAATCTCTCAAACGATTCTTTCGTCCTGGACTGAACATTGCTAAAGCATCTCTGATTTAAAGCTTGACAACAGCTCTTAGCATCTCGCAGCCTCCTATAAAGCACCACCATTGGCGAACCTGGAAAGGTAGAATCATGCCATGCCTCTTCCAACAACATTTTATACTCAGGATGCGAAATAAGAAAGTTAAAAAATCTGAAAGGTGTTTTCCTCCTTTCAACAACATGTGAGAGGGTAACCAAACAGGGAGAGTGATCTGAAGGTCCAGGCGCATCAAAAACAGCTAAAGATTAAGGAAAGCTGTCCAACCAAACTTCATTGCAAAGAGCTCTATCCAACTTCCTTGTTATTGGATTCAAAGGCTGACGATTCGTCCAAGTAAAGAAGCAACCTCTACTAGCCATATCAAAGAGTCTACTGGAATTAAGACAGTCCTGAAACTCATCCATCCCTTGCCGAGAGGACAAATAAAGGTACAGGGAATACCTCTCTTCTATAGACAAAACCTGATTAAAATCACCAACTAAAAGCCAAGGAGATTGAGAAATTAACGGAGATTCTGCAAAGTGAACCAGAGAAGCCCAAAGAGATCTCCTTTCAGCCTCCAGATTTCTTGCATAGACAAACCCCACTGTAAAAGACTGATTTGTGGCCAAGTTCATCACTCCACATAAAACCAACTGATCCGTCTTAGAGTAAATAACCACTGACAAAGCCGGATTCCAAGCCACAACTATCCTGCCATTAGTTGCTGTATCTGAATGATTAGAATCAAATCTCCACCCTGGTAAAAATCTGCTCATTACTGCCAAAATATTATTCGCCCGCACACGGGTTTCCAAAAAACCGCCAACTAATGGTCTATTAGCGGTTATCCACCGAGAAACAACCTTTTGCTTACTCTGGCCGTTAAGGCCCCTTACATTCCAACAAAAAATCATCGGGGATACGAAAAGGTAGCCAAGAGGCTAAGCAACCACCGAGGAAGCCTTCCGCGATGGCGAATGGCTTCTCAATGGCTCTGTAGTCTGAGCACTATCGGAGATCAAAATATTACTAACAACCAGAGGGGAAGAGTCTTGAGCCTCTTTCAGAACTAATTGTCTCAATAAACGTCTTGACTTTTTCCTGGATTTCGCAGACAAGGAGGGATCAACACTCCTAAGTCTCTCCTGAGATATTCGAATACAGTCCTCCTCTTCATGATACTTAGATGAGCTAATAGAACCAGCAGCGGAAGGATGAATGAGCCCAGAAGAAGCTTTTTCTTCTCAATACCATCTAACTATTGAAAACAAAAACAAACCAGAAAAGCTTTTTCTTTTTCGTGAGTGAGCCTAACCTAGACACTATCACAAATTCTCAATGAACTAGATAAATCTGATCGAGTTTGGTTTGCTTGAATGTTGGTTTATTAGTACACATAAGTCCAAAACCAAGCGTAATCGCTTGCTTAGCGCTTTCTTTAACGTTCTCTCCTCCATCTTCTTCCCCTTGTCAATCACTCTCTTAAGATTATCCGGATAATTATAAGCTCTTATATACTTAGGATACCAACTTTATGAATCTTCTTGTTCCTTATCAGGTCTTAGATTTGTAATCATCTCCAAAAGAAACAATCCAAAGTTGAATATATCTGTAAATAGACAACACACAAAAACACTTAGAAATTGATATTTTGAAGATTGAATGAAGAAAGAAAGAAAGAAAGTCTTACTTGTTGATGAGTAAGACTTTCTGGTTCCGGCTTTTACTCACTCGGTTTAGTGATCATGAAACAATACAACTAAATTGTTTTAAATTTTTTGGTTAAAATCTTGGTTCAATTTCCGGTTCAAAATCCATCTATAAGAACCAGAAAGATCAAGATGCACCAAATAGAAATTATAACGGTGTACTACTCGGGACAACATAGTAGAAAAGTGAGAGATTTCATGTGACTTGAGAAAAAGACAAGAAGAAGAAATTAAAACAAGGGAGATAGAGATACACAAGAAAGTGCAAAATAGAGAAGTTGAGGACGTGAATGTCACCAAGAGAAAAAGCAACAGCAATTTGCTCTAAACGGTCACATCTCACATGCTCTATTGTCACCACCACATCTCCATTTACCTTCTCACAAACTATTACTATGTGGTCTTAAATTATATGCAAGTGTCGTTTACCACTCGCAGTTAAATTATTAATACACCATCTAGCTTCTTTTACTAAAACAAAAATCCATCCTATTTTACATAAAAATTATTGCAACTATCAATCAATAAAATTATTTCTTAAAATTTATATATATATTTTTTATTTTATTTTTAGTTGCAAAAGGAAATTTTGTTTTTTCTTCGTATATTCATAAATAACTTTATGTAAATATCTTTTGTTTCATTTGATTTTATGAAGCTTATAAAGTAGCAATTTTGTTTTGTTTTTTTTAGATTTGAAAATTTGGTTTTTAAAATACGAACTCGGATACTACTTTTTTTTTCCATCATAAAAATATCAATTATACATTTTTTTATCCAACAAATTTATTGTTTATGCCTAAAGATGCACGACCATATATAATAAAAACATATTTTCATCTCATAATACTTTTCGATCTTTTATAATTCTCATCAAAATATTTTTAACCCAAATAATAACAAAAACACACGGCTACCTTACTCCTTCCACACATTCTTAATCCTTCTTTTGGGCCGCACGACAACTACCACAAACACTAATCACATTTTCTAGTATATATATATGGAGAGAGAGGAAGGTATAGTTTCAGACAGCAACAGACAGTACACACAACATATGATGAGAGGATCTTGTAAGAGTCTTAGACTCACCGATTTGATGGAGAAGTGGAGGAAGTGGAAGAAAGGACACTTCGCTGTGTACACCAGAGAAGGCAGGAGGTTTGTTTTGCCGTTGGATTATCTGAAACATCCAATCTTTCAGGTCTTATTGGAGATGGCAGAGGAAGAGTTTGGTTCCACCATATGTGGTCCTTTACAGGTTCCTTGCGATGGAGGTTTGATGGATCACATCCTCATGTTGCTGAGAAAGCAGAGTTTGTCTGGCCATGGTGATGATGATGATGATGATGATGATGATATGACGAAGAAGAACCATGATGTGTCCTCCATGAGCATGTCGTGCAAAGGAGCCTCATCGGTTTCATATTTCTTCCCTCTCTTTCGTTGTAACGCAGCCCATGATCAGGACAAGCTTCAGTCTCTAGTTTTTTAACAGTTTATGCGTTGTTGAGAGCGGTTTTACAGACAAGAGTCTTTTCTGTTTGTATATATATAGAGAAACAGAGATTCTATATAAGCCTTCAGTTTGTATATCATAATTCAGTTTTTGACAGCGGTTTCTGTAGAAGCAGTCAATTTTCGTTTAACAAAACAAACGAGTTAACAAATAGTGAGGGGTTTGAGCTAAAAGGATGGTGGAAACAGCTTCCTGCTAGAGTTTTGACGTTGTGAGCTTTACAAGTTCTCTTCTTAGAATCTTGCCAGAGGGACTTTTGGGGATTGAAGCCAAAAATGCGACTTTTCGAATCCTCTTGTACGGTGATACCTATGTAATCCAAACAAAACTCAGGTTAAATCTAAGGAACGATGGTTAGATTAGTGACAAGACATGATCTGCATTGTTGGAAAAACCTGTTTTGCGATGGAGCCCATGATTTCACTTTCGGATAAGTTACTTCCAGCTTTTCTTACTATATATGCCATTGGATATTGCCCAGCTTTCATGTCAGGGATGCTTCAAAAACCATAAGAAAGAAACGTAAAAGCTTCTCTTTAGAAAGGATCATTTAAAGAGAAGAATTTGGTGCTTGACAACAAAACAAAACAAAAAAGGAGAAGAATTTGGTGATGGGTCATGTTAAAAGCACTACTTACGGTATTACTGCTGCATCAGCAATCTCTGGATGAGCAAGCAGCAATGCCTCTAGCTCGGCTGGGGCAACCTAACAATCATTGAACCATTACCAAAACCACCAGCTTTACAATTTCAGATGATCCATATGTGCATTACGAAAGATTAAACCCAAACTGTAGTTTGCTTTTACCTGATAACCATTGCATTTGATCAGCTCTTTTAATCTATCAACAACAAAGACAAACCCTTCACTGTCAATGTAACACAAATCTCCAGTTTTCAACCATCCTTCTGAATCAATAGTAGATGCAGTAGCTTCTTCGTTCTTGAAATAACCTTTTAAAAACAACTTAAAGCAGATTCAGACAAATAAAGCACCTTTTTGCAGATGAGCTAAAGAAGAATCAAACACCTTTCATCACAATGGGACTCCGGATCCAGAGTTCGCCGGTTTGATTCACCCCCAAGACCCGACCCGTATCCGGATCCACAATCTTAGCCTCCACATTCGGAGCCAGCAATCCAGAGGATCCGTACCTCTCCGTCTCCTCTTTAGTGAACATAGAAGCAACTGCAGCCGTCTCAGTCAAACCATAACCTTGTCGAATTTCAACCGTCGGGAATTTCTCGACGAACTTCTCCGTTAACTCTCTGCTCAGAGGAGCTCCTCCAGCTACGATGGTGTGCAACGAGCTAAGGTCGTACTTGGATTTGATCTCGTTTGATCCGTTAACCATGGCTACCAACATCGGCGGCACAAGGGAAAGGTACAAAGATCGGTGGATGTCCACCGCCGAGAGAAGCTGAGCCATCTCGAATTTGGGAAGAACCACTGTTGTCCATCCTAATGCGATAAAGCCTGTCGCGAAACCCCCGAAGCCGAATATGTGGCACATTGGGATTGTGCACACGGTTCGCTGCTCTAACCCGTACCGGACTCGGTATGCTTGTACCAAAGCGATTAGGTTGCGGTGAGTCAGCATTACTCCCTTGCTCGTCCCCGTCGTGCCTGATGAGTACAGCAGAGCCGCCGTGTCGTCCTGGTCGACTCGGTGCTTCACTCGCGAGTCGCTCGGTTCCGTCTCCATCATCACCTCCAAACTCCCCACGATCTTCACCCGTTTCTCGTGATCAGACGACGCGCGGTTTTCGTCCATGAGAACCACGGGGAGATTCGAATTCGATCCTGACGACGCGGTGGCGAGTTTGGAGACGAGTTGGCAGGTGGTGAAGGCGAGAACAGGGCGCGAATCGCCGATCTGTTTGGCGATTTCGGCGGAAGTGTTAATCGGATTGGCCGTGGTGATGATGGCGCCGAGTGACATAACGGAGAGGGAGACGATTGGGAAGAGAATGGAGTTAGGAGAAAGTATAATGACGACATTGCCCTTGCGCACACCTAATGCATAAAGACAAGCCGTGACTCTCTCGACACCGAGCCAAAACTCAGAGAAGCCGAGGCGACGACCGGTGACGGCGTCGACGAAAGCGGTCTTGCCTCGGTGAGGCTGCGACGAAATGAAAGTTGTTACGTCGAGATAACGATTTGGCGGGAGAGCTATGGGCTCACGCTTACTGTAAAAAACTGATGTTGATTTGCAGAAACCGCTTTCCCGATCTACCGTCAGAGTTCTGGATCCGATTTCGCCGCCGTGCCTAACCGCCATGTAAATGGACCTTGGTTGTATCGAAACTCGAAAGCCACTCAGTGATTGGTCGGTCGTTGTCTCGTTGGACGTTGCCTCGTTGGAGAATGGCAATTTTGTCGTCTTCTAATTTTAGTTTCGGGTAACCCGTGCGTGACCCATAACCCGACTACGTAACCGTAAAAGCCCACTTCACTATACTGTTTTGAATCTTTGACCCATTATGTCTTGGGCCTCATCGCACAAACAAAATTAGCTTTTTGTATCTAAAACACAAAATAAATTCCATTGTTCATCTCGTAAGGTCAATTTTGTATTTTTGTGTGTTTTGGATACAAAAAACTAATTTTGTTGTTCATCTCGTAAGGTCAAAAATAAATTCCTTTGTTTATTTTTAATAAACACAAAATAGTAGCTGGTTAATAATTGAGTTGGTATGTGTTTATTCTTAAAACGAATTCCTTTGTATTTATTATTTTCTTTTTAATTGTATAATTTTTTTGTTTAATCAGATTTAGGCAAGTGTATCGTGATCAAAGATGTTGTGACGGGATGGTCCAATCGTGTTTGGTAGAAACCCGACTCAATTATCTGTCGAACTATTCCATAGTAGACCGCTATTTACGAAATCAAATGAACACATTTGAGTATTCGACTGGTGAGTCGACCTTGACAAAGTGACAAGATTGATCATTTGATATTATACAGAGAAAAAACATCTAAATCTACTTTTTTTGCTCAGAGCCTAACAAATCCGATTAAACCATCTACAAAAGTAGGCTGGATAATACCGTCGAAATTTAATGTGCCATGCACAACATATCTTTAATCGTTACGGGTTGCAAAATGGCTAAACCTAAAGGTGTGCTGAGGGTTTTGTTGCATCATCTTTATATCTGTGTATATGACAAGGTAGACCAAAGAAAAACACACATAAGCAAGCAAATTGCCTCACCATTTTTCTGAGCTGTCTCCTTTTACATGATTACAATCTCTCTCTTATTGAAAAAACAATACATTCACTAAAAGTGAGAATCTAGCAAATAGATAATTTCAAAGTTTAGAAGTGGCTAGTTTGATCAGATCCTTGCGAAGTGTTTTGCCGGATGCAGTCTTTGGTATGGAGTTTATAAATGCGACCTTTCTTATTTTTTTATACGGTGCGACCTGCTCATAAAATCAAAGTTATTATTTTCTTACCAACTTTCTTAAGCTAATATATATATACTAACCTCTCAAAAACAAAAATAAGATAAAAGTAGATGGGGTGTTGTTTTGTGATCACATAAGTACCTGTTTAGAGATGAAGTCAATAACTTGTTTCTCAGAGAGATTGCTTTCAACCTTTCGTGTCACGTAAGCCATTGGATATTGTCCTGCTTCTTTGTCCGGAAACCTTACAGAAGATAACTTCATGTTGTTTTGATGTTTTAAAAGCAAAACAAATAATGGCCTTTCAGTGGAAAACATAGTGATTTACGTACGGAATAACTGCGGCATCAAGAATGTCTGGATGGGTGATTAGGAGAGCTTCTAGTTCAGCTGGAGGCACCTGTTTATCAAATCCAAACCGTTCATTTTTTTGTTTTTTTTTGCTTTTAATTTTCACATCATTATTGATCCATAACAAAGATAGATTTTTAACCTGATAGCCTTTGTATTTGATTAGTTCTTTCAATCGATCCACGACGAAAACAAACCCATCCTCATCGATATAGCAGAGATCTCCAGTTTTTAGCCATCCTTCTAAATTGAAGGTTTCATTCGTAGCTTCTTGGTTTTTAAAATAACCTTGTAATAAAAAATTGTTTTTGTGTTGTTCCATGAGAGATTTTAAGATTTTTTTTTTCTTCTATTCTTTCAAATAGTATTAATTTGTAAAGTTAAGCCTTTTCATTAATTTACTATCTACTAAATTAATAATTAACCTCTACTTGACGACAAAAATAATAATTTGCATCTACTTGTACGAATATTCACTGCTACCAATTAATTTAGTCTCCAACAAACTTTTTTATAAAATAAATTATCGTTCTCCAACTAATTAATATTCACTGCTACCAATCTCTCTATAAAATATCCATTTTACATTTAAAAAATCATACACTAAATAATCATGTACGATACATACAAAAAACTCAATTACTCACACTAAATCCAAACCATATGCAGCATCCATTACTACTTAAATGCAATTGAAATCAAATACGAGTTGTTACGATGCTTGTTTTCATAAAAAAACAAAACATGTAAACTTGATCATGAATAATTCTTTTTAAACTTCCCAATAACAATAATATTTGTATTCAACTTATATATTTGAAATTATCTAAAAGTGCATTTAAAATTAAATCGTTACCACGAACCAAATATTTGATATAGCGTAAGCGTATAATAATATTTGATATAGTGTATAGTATGTTTTACCTTTTGCAATAGACGGCCCCCTGAGCCAGAGCTCGCCTCGCCCGTTTGGTTAATTCCCTTAACCCGACCCGTTTCCGGATCCACGATCCTGGCCTCCACATCACACGTCAACGTCCCCGACGTGCCGTATCTCCGGCTCTCCTCCACCGTTCCCGTGAAAGCCCCTCCACCGTTTGATTCCGTCAACGCATACGCCTGAAGTATAGCGACCGTCGGATATTTCTCCAGAAACCCCTCCGTTGCCTCCTTGCTCAACGGCGCTCCACCACACCTCACCGTTTTCAGAGAGCTCAGATCGTACTTCGCCTTGATCAGCTCTGCTCCGTTGATCATAGCCACCAAAACCGGCGGCGCTAAAGTTAGCACCGTCGCCCTGTACTTCTCGACGGCCGCCATCATGTCGTGCAGCTCGAATCTCCGGAGAATCACCGCCGTTGAACCAGTTGCCACGGTGGCCATAGCGAATGTCAATAGTCCGAAGGTGTGGAACATCGGGACGGTGCAGATGAAAATCTCGTCTGGCATCGAATTCTCCGATATCTTTCTCGCCACGTAAGCTGTCAAATTCCCGTGAGACGAGATCACCCCTTTGCTTGGCCCTGTGGTACCCGACGAGTAAAGCATCACAGCTGTGTCGTCCTGGTTGACTCGCTCTCTGACTCTCCGCCTACTCGGTTCCTTCTTCATCATCTCGCTCAAAATCCCGACGACCTTGACCCCGCGAGTGGGCTTCACGAGCTCGTCGTCGTCGATGAGGACGACGGAGATGCCGGCGGGGAGTTTGGGTGCCAGCTGGCGCGTCGTGAATGCGAGCGTTGGGTTGCTGTCGGAGATCTGCCTGGAGATCTCGCCGGCGGTGTTGAGAGTGTTCGCGGTGGTGACGACGGCACCGAGAGACATGACGGAGAGGCAGACGACGGGAAAGTAGACGGAGTTTGGAGAGAGGATGAGAACGACGTCGCCTCTCCGTATTCCGATTTCATGGTGGAGACAATCGGCGACACGATCGACGGCTCTCCAGAGTTCGGAGAAGCTGAAACGGTGGCCAGTGGCGGCGTCGATGAAGGCGGTGGAGCCGCGGTGCGGTTGAGAGGAGATGAAAGTGGTGACGTCGAGCGAAGGATTCGCCGGGAGACTCAAAGGGTTGCGTTTACTGTAGAATGTAGAGTTTGCTTTGCAGAAACCGTTTCTCGGATCAGTGAGAGTGACCGCCATTTTTCTTTTAGGCGTATGAACGAATTGAAGGAGATTAGAGCATCATTATTGCAGGTTTTAAAGAGTTTCTTAATAGGTTTCTTAGAATAAAATATTGTTTAATTAATAAAAAAGCAGGTTTCTACATAAGA
>PKML01016274.1:352071-375680 GCA_002933935.1 Eutrema yunnanense
TAAGAACCGATTCTTAATTAAATCGGTTCTTAAGTTATATGTGGCATCGTCATTGGTTTGAGTAGAGGAAACGATATTCTTTCGTCTCGATGAAAATCAATTTTCTCTTCTTCTCCTCGCCTTCGTCTCCGGCCGAATCGATATTCTTTCGTCTCGATGAAAATCAATTTTCTCTTCTTCTCCTCGCCTTGGTGAGTAGAGGAAACGATATTCTTCCGTCTCCTTCGTCTCCGGCCGAATCGTTTGGCTTCTCCGGCGGATTCCACCGGCTGACTCATCACCGCCGCCACCATCGCCTCCTCCTCCCGATTCAATGCTTCTTCCGCTGCCTTCGATTCTGGCTCCATTACTCGGCACTCCGCCTTCACCTGCCGCCGATTCTCCACCGCCACCAACATCAACTAAAACCCCTTCTCCTCCTCCACCGATTGAATCCGATAACCCGCCTCCATCTCCAGACGTTCAATCGCCTCCTCCACCAACATCTACAACAAACCCAGAAAAATCACTGGAATCTCCTCCGGCTCCACCATCAGAGCCTACCAATTCACTTCCGGCTCCACCATCAAACCCCACCAATTCTCCCCCAAAGAAACGCCTCCCACAAACAGCAGCAATGGAAATGACTATCAAGGGAAGACTATGGTCGGTATGGCTGTGGCCGGTTTCGCGATCATGGCACTCAAATTTCTCTGTAAAATCAGGTTAAAAATCTTTGCTTTTATCTCTCTGATCATCTCTATGCTTAGCTCGATTCATTTAATTCACCAGCATTGTTTTCTTTGTTTGAGATGTAGATGGATTCGTGTACGGTTAAGATCCTGGTAAAGGATACTCTGTTCCTGGTGGTTCAATGTACAATTCACAACAACATTCCGCTATGGGAATCAGGTTCCTTCTGCTTTGTTTTTGTTAGAGTTAGGTTGTTAGTGTTAATAATTGGTAATAAATACATGTTAGTGTTACATTATGGTTGTGTTAGGTGTGTTAAATGGTTGTGATGAATGGTTTAGGCTGGTAGATATATGTCTACTCGTTCTGGTTGTGTTAGGTGTGTTAAATGTTTTGTTTTGTTTTGTACTTTCTGGCTATCTAACAGGTTTGATGGCTCAGAACATTGGTGATCACATCTCTCGCTATTTCCCTCAGGCACCAATTCTCTTGGTGAATCTCTTATCCTCTACTATCAATCACATCAGTTTATTGAATCACTAGGTTTAACTATCTTATGTTGCACATGTATACTGTTTTGTAGCTGAACAACAAAAAGCTTGAAGCCTTATCAAAGGGTAAAGATCGAAGCCATGTGATGCAGGTTGGTATGTCTAATCAGGATAACGTTTTGGAAAGCTTACTGTAGCATGGATATGAGATTTAGAAGTTAGTCAATTTAGTATATTGTCATTGCTCTATATAAGCTCAAGAGAGAATATTGACAGACTGTCAATGCTATTTTGGTACATTCTCTTTTGGTAAGCTAATTAGACTATGGTAATATCTTCTCACCTATATTCACTGTAATTGCAGGGACTGGCTAAACCCTGGACTTTTCAACTGAAGATGGATATGCAATATAGCTAATTAGACTTTTTGCTTTCATCATCTTCAGTTTACAATTTCTCGTGATCCAACTCAAGCTCTGCTTTGTATGGATATAGCTAATTAGACTTTGTTTTAGACTTTGTATTAGACTTTCTTTTAGACTTTGTTTTAGATTTTGTATTAGACTATAGGTAATTATGAAATGTATATACATATCATTTGGCTTACTATCTCACAGATGGGATTTATCCAAAATGGGCAACTTTTATCCAATCTATTTCACTTCCACAAGGCCCAAAAGCATTTTTATTTGCTCAACATCAAAAAGCTACCCGAAAAGACGTCGAACGTGCTTTTGGAGTCTTGCAAGCTCGATATCCATTGTTAAAAACCCAGTTCTTTTTGGGGAGAAAGAACAAATAGGAAAAATTAAGAGAGCATGCATCATACTCCATAATATGATAGTAGAAGACGAACGAGATGGACACACTCAATATGATGTTTCAGAATTTCAACACGGAGAAGGAAACAGAAGTGCACATGTGGATCTTACTTTTTCTACAGAAATGCCTACAAACCTCCAAAATATGTTGGGTGTTAGAACAATAATTCGTGATAGACAACTGAATCAACAATTGAAAGCTGATTTGGTTGAGCATATCTGGCAAAAATTTGGAGTGATCAAAATAATAATTGAATGTTGTTTTGCTTTTTTTTTTTTAAATCTATGTTTAAAATGTAATATATATATGTCAACTATGTTTAATTAAAAAAATAAACTCTATTTAAAATAAAAACAAAACTATTAATTTTTTTTTTTAAAAACTCCTAATAGGGTTCTACCAATAAAACAGCAAAAACAGAAGTTTCTTAACAGAATTTCTTAACTTCAAATTTATAATTAAATATTGCTTAAAAACCCCAAATGGGTTTCTCCGATAATGATGGTCTTATATTGACCAACTTTTAAATGTATTTAGCGGGACCCACCGAGATCACAGTGATTTAACGGAAGTCAAAAATGAACTATTTAGTTTTTACACACTTGAGGAGTCAACAATAGTCATGATTCATGATATTGTTTTGAGTGATTTCAAATGTTCTTGCATTATATTATATGTTGCATTATTTTGGAAGAGTAAATAATATTTTGGAATCTCAACAAAAGGTATCCAAAACCAAAGATAATGTTTCTAGAGGAGAAGCTATTGGGATTATATTTGAGAATCCCTTGACATTCTGAGCCCTAGCTTTCTTGTTGCGGAGAAAGCAAGCTACTCCAGCTTTTTGACTTGTTGATGAGACCCAAGATCCATCAACGAAATAACAAATACTATTTGTCATCAGTGAGGATGTCTGCTTCTCTTCATAAGTTAATAAATATGGCGGCCGATTGGTTTGTTGGTTATAACCTATAGTTTATAACCTATGAACTATGCAGTTCTAGTTCTACAAATACACATAAACGGTCCATCTAAAAAACAACAAAAAGGTAATAATGCTTTTAAGTTTTAAGAATGGCATCATTATATTAAAGGTTTAGGGATGGTTCATTAGGGGATGTTTTCTTGTTTCCCTGAGTGTCTTATTAATAACTTCTACGATGAGCCCATTTTGGCATTCAAAAAGCAAATAATTCTTTGGTTTCCAGATTCTTCATTCTTTGTTAGGTTCTCAATTCAATAAAAAAGATGCAATGTTTTGAATTATTAAACACAGATACATATGTGTGTTATTACATTTTCCTCTTATTGAAAAAAAAAAGAAAAGAAAAGAAGAACAATACCATATGCAAAAGTGAGAATCGAGCAAATAGATCATCTCAAAGTTTAGAAGTGGCTAGTTTGATTAGATCCTTACGAAGTGTCTTGCCGGATGCAGTCTTTGGTATGGAGTTTATAAATGCCACTTTTCTTATCTTTTTGTACGGTGCCACCTGTTCATCAAATCAACAGGTCGTAAAATTGATAACTAAAATAAAGCAAAAAGAAATTGTAGTGGCACCTGTTTAGAAATGAAGTCAATGACTTGTTTCTCAGAGAGGTTGCTCTCAAGCTTCCGTGCCACGTAAGCCATCGGATATTGTCCTGCTTCTTTATCCGGAAACCTTTGCGATACACCAAAACCAGAAAAAAATAAATATAAGAAGACTTCATTGTTGTCATGTTTTGAAGGAAAGGTTAAAAATTATAATAGAAGAGTTTACGGAATAACGGCGGCATCGAGAATGTCTGGATGAGTAATCAAGAGTGCCTCTAGTTCAGCTGGAGGCACCTGTTTGTCAAATCCACAAACCATTAGAAGTACTTTTGTTTTCATTTTATACCCATTTGATCCATATGGAAGAGATAGATCTTTTAACCTGGTAGCCTTTGTATTTTATTAGTTCCTTGAGTCGATCCACAACAAAAACAAACCCATCGTCATCGATATAACATAGATCTCCAGTTTTTAGCCATCCTTCCGAATTTATGCTTTCATTTGTAGCTTCTTTGTTTCCAAAATAACCTTATAAGTAAAATAAATATCAATATATATACTGTTTTTTCTTTACAAATTTTCTATTTGATATACCCAGAAACCATATGCTAAAACTATTACTACCTAACATTTTGAAATCATATGCGATCAAAAAAACAAAACCAAAAACAACAACTATTCACATGCATGAAATGAACCATATACTACTAAGTACTAACTATACTTGTTTCATCAAAAAGTTTTTAATTTTGATCATCATCAATCTTTTAGAGCATCTCAATAATCATCAAATTTATATTCAATTTAGCGGTATGCTTTACCTTTAGAAATAGAAGGCCCTTTAAGCCAAAGCTCGCCCGTTTGGTTGACACCCATGACCCGACCCGTATCCGGATCCACAATCCTCGCTTCCACACCGGACGACAGCTTCCCCACCGCACCGTATCTCCGGCTCTCCTCCACCGAGTCAGTCGAAGCTCCTGCACCGTTCGATTCCGTCAATGCGTATCCTGCAAAAATATCAACCGTCGGATATTTCTCTAAGAACCCCTCCGTCACCTCCTTACTCAACGGCGCTCCACCGCACCTCACCGTTCTCAGGGAGCTCATATCGTACTTGGCCTTGATCTGATCTGCTCCGTTGATCATAGCTACTACAACCGGCGGCGCCAAAGCCAGAACCGTGACTCTGTACTTCTCTACCGCCGCCATCATGTCATGGAGTTCGAATCTCTTGAGGATCACCACCGTCAAACCAATTGCTACGGTGGCCATAGTGAAACACAGTAATCCATAGGTGTGAAACATGGGAACGGTGCAGAGGAAGATGTCGTCTCCTTTCCATTTCTCGGAGACGAACCTCGCCACATGAGCGATTAAATTCCCGTGAGACGAGATCACCCCTTTGCTTGGCCCTGTGGTACCCGACGAGTAAAGCATCAGCGCCGTGGCGTCCTGGTTAACTCGGTCTCTGACTCGCCGCCTACTCGGTTCCTTCTTCATCATCTCGCTCAAAATCCCGACGACCTTGACTCCGCGAGTGAGTCCCACTCGCTCGAGGACGACTGAGATACCGGAATCGGCGAGCTTGGGAGCCAGATCGGGAGTCGTGAAGGCGAGCGTAGGGTTGCAGTCGGCGATCTGTCTGAAGATCTCGCCGGCGGTGTTGAGAGTATTCGCGGTGGTGACGACGGCGCCGAGAGACATGACGGAGAGGCAGACGACGGGGATGTACATGGAGTTGGGAGAGAGGATAAGGACGACGTCGCCTCTCCGTATTCCGATTTCATGGTGGAGACAGTCGGCGACACGATTGACGGCTCTCCAGAAATCGGAGAAGTTTATACGGTGGCCTGAGGCGGCGTCGATGAAGGCTGTGGTGCCGCGGTGCGGCAGAGAGGAGATGAAAGTTGTGACGTCGAGAGATTGATTCGCCGGGAGACTCAATGGGTTGCGTTTACTATAGAACGTTGAGTTTGATTTGCAGAAACCGCTTCTGGAATTAATGAGTGACGATGAACTTTCGTAATTCCTCATTTTTGAAGTTTCAAGAATTTCCGTCAACTTTGGTTTTTGTTTGTTTTCTCTCTCTTTCTAAGAATGCATTAGCTGTTTCGATTATGATAATACTATAATAAGTTCAATGGAAAAAAGTTGGTATACATGTAGACTATCCAACTACTCATATGCTTAAATCAAGTTTTGGCCCGTAAAATGGTGGTTCCGTTAAACAATTCCTATCGATTTTGTCTGGCTTACATAAAAAATGATACCTCGTGTTTGAGCTTCTTTTGCAAGAAAGTCGAGACAAACATTTAAAACACGAAAAATATGGACTATGCTACAATTCTCAAAGCCATCTTTAAGAAGGAAGAAAAAAATCTAGTTATGAAGAAAAAACCGGCCAGTCCACATGATTCTCAATCATTTCTACCAAATTTGAACAGTCCGTCTCAATTAGAATCGTAAATATACATCTTTCTCTCATGTACGACATGTCCCATAGTAGTCTGTCAATCTCAACATGTAACGCCGAAAAACTTTTACGACAAAATGATCTTAGTGGAGAAAAAAAGGTTCAACTATCACGTAGTTTTTTGGTGGTTGTAGATTTTTTTCAGTAGTTTTCTTAAAAAGAAAGCTTGATTGGTAAGTATTAACTGTGTGCACTAGAATGATATTTTTACTGTTGTGATTTTTGTTTTTTTTATCGTATGAGTATTATTGAGATCTGAAAAAACCAGAGAAATACAAACACATATAAAAAACTAAAAACCAGAATCGAGAAAAAAAAAAAGACGAGATAAGATGCCCGTTACACAGAGGTCACATATCATTCCAACTCAACCAAATTCTCCAACCACAACGGTAAATCACTAGCAACATAAGATTATTGACTATCATCAAATATGATACAATTCGAGCAATTAGAGATGACTCTTTATTTGCAATCGAAATTCCCACTCCATATATAGACAATACATTGATATTCTCCAAATCTTGCATCAACTCCATTGGAAAGGAGCTGAAAAGTTAGTCTTTGATCCCATAAAAAAACATGTATTCTACACTTTTTTTTTTTTTTTTTATTACCAAGAGATTCTGAGCCTAAACCCGTAATCACCACAGGCCCAAAACCACAACATTTAATATTAGTTATGTCACTCGATCATGTGACTTCTATGTTTTGTCTAAAATATTTTTCTAGTCGAACTAATGACACTTAGTCACCTTTTTCAAACACTAAACCCGCAAACAACCATCAAAGCTGTTGGATATTTTGATATAATATTATTGGCTTCTAAATTTAATAACTCTGTCGCCGCGAGAATCATGAGCGTTTCTAAATTTAACAACCATCAATGTGATTGACCGCTCATTTAACAATATTTATTCAAGATTATAGTGGTAAAGATTTTCAAATAAACAAAAGGCGCCAGAACAAAAGAAACTTACATGCCGAGAAACCCATTGCGCATGATATGAAATCATACGATCTCATTTTCAAATTTATGTAACTATAAGTTTACAAACATGTCTCTTATTATGTTAACTCTTTTTATACAAGTAAACGTGACAATGTAGCGATTCTCTTAAAGCTTAGAAGTGGCTAGTTTGATTAGGTCTTTACGAAGTGTCTTACCTGATGGAGTCTTTGGTATGGAGTCTATAAACGCGACCTTTCTTATTTTCTTATACGGTGCCACCTGTTTGTAATTACATAAATTCACCGAGAATAATAAATTAATATATTTAACTTTATTTTTTTGTTGTTAACGAAATTAACCATCCGATGAATCCTTCAATTAAACTAAGTTTCTAATGACTGAGCTTATGATTGTGATTAGAGAAGCACCTGTTTAGAGATGAAGTCAATAACTTGTTTCTCAGAGAGATCGCACTCAGGATTGCGTGCCACGTAAGCCATCGGACATTGACCTGTTTTCTTATCTGGAAACCTTTGCGATATACAAAACCAAGGAGAAAGAAAGAGAATAATACGTGTTAATTTGATGTTTTTAAAAGCAAGATTCATCTTCAAGGTTTAATAGAAATGTAAATAAACAAAAAAGTCATCGTAAGGACTTTACGGAATAACGGCTGCATCGAAAATTTCTGGATGATTTAGTAGGAGAGCCTCTAGTTCAGCTGGAGGTACCTATCATATATACAATCCAAAAACCGTCAGATTTTTGGATGTGATTTTTTTTTTTTTTTTGGTAAACCTAAACCAGTAGTAACCGAGTTTCTTTCGAATAATGTAATGAAGATTTGTCTAACCTGATAAGCTTTGTATTTGATTAGCTCTTTCAATCGATCCACGATGAAAAGGAATCCATCATCGTCGATGTAGCAAAGATCTCCAGTTTTAAGCCATCCTTCTAAATTTATACTTTCTTTTGAAGCTTCTTCATTATTAAAATAACATACTCCCTCCGTTTCATAATATAAAATGTTTGAGAGATGCACTCAGCACACCTCCGAGATTAATAACGTTTACGTATTTATATTATCAAAACAAAGTGGACACGTGCCATGAATCTTAAAAGCTCAGCTTCTCTTAATTAATTAGATACTTATTAAATGTTAATTGAAATCATTTTAAAGAGTTTGACGGTCTATTGAAATCTTCATAAGTTTGTCCAAAGAAAATGTTAAACAACCGTGAAATTCTTTAGGTTGTTCTTAATTTGCGTGTTAATCACGTGGCGAGTTCCTAAACTATACTAATGACGCCATGGAGTGACACGTGGAATTTTCAAGTACGTGTCAGTCTTAATTTCTTTGCGTGTTAATTATGATTACGTAATTTGTTGACAAGTCTAATATATAAAACAGACCTAACTATCTCCAGTTGAGCGACACGTGTCCATTTATTTTTCTTACTAAAAATATAATTAAAAATTAAATATGAAAATTGATTATTTCTACTTCAATACAAGAGTGATAAATTGATTATCTCAAAAACGTTAAAACTTCATCTCTTTCCCTCCCCATCTTCTCTTTCATCGGCTACACACTAGGGTTGGGAACGGATATCCGAAGATCGGATATCCAGGGTTTTTTTGATATCCTTATCCGGATCCGAGGAGCTCGGATATCCAGACTTCGGATATTCTTCCGAAAATCCGGATATCCGGATATCCGCGGATATCCGGATCAATAAAAAATAATTTAAAAAATATTAAAAAATTAAAAATAATGATAAAATTATAAAAATATAAAAATATGATAAAAAATTATTAAAAAATAATTAAAAAAAAAACAATTTTTACAATAATTTGTAAAAAAAAAAATATATGTTATTATAAATGTTTTTAAANATTAATCTCAAAACGCAGATTCCCTCTTCCTTCCACCTGCATCTTTCGGTTATCTCCCAATTTTACAGTGTGTCGAAATGCACTGTCCAACTCCAAAAACCACTCTATGTCAGTCTTTGAAGACGAAATATCACGGGAATTTAAGGGTCCAAAGCGCACAGCTGCAGAAGTTGAGAAGAGAATTTGAAATATTGGAGATGAGGGAGGAAGATACAATCACGAAATACTTCTCGAAGGTGATGGTAATCGCGAACGACATGAGAAATCTCAGTGAAGAGATGCCAGACGCAAAGGTTGTCCAGAAGATACTGAGAACTCTCGTGGAGAAGTTCACATACGTGGTGTGCGCAATCGAGGAGTCAAACGACATCACCACAATGACGGTTGATGAGTTGCAAAGTAAGTTGCTAGTACACGAGCAAAAACTCAACAAACACGTCGGTGGAGAAGAACAAGCAGAACATGCTTTGAACATTGAAGCAGGGAGAGGAAGAGGATATTCACCTAGCAAAATTCGAGGAAGCTATCGTGGTGGAAGAGGAGGACGAGGCAGAGGAACAGGAAGAGGCTTCGACAAGAGCAAAGTCGAATGCTATTACTGTCATAAATTGGGACATTTCAAGAATGAATGTCCAAGCTGGGAAGGTGCTGCAAATTATGCAGAGCTCGAGGAGGATGTGTTACTAATGGCTCTTGTAGAATCTGCGGAAGAGAATGGAGAAACAATCTGGTACTTAGACTCTGGTTGCCGCACATGTGATTGCTGCATTTTTTCGAATAATGTAATGAAGATTTGTCTAACCTGATAAGCTTTGTATTTGATTAGCTCTTTCAATCGATCCACGATGAAAAGGAATCCATCATCGTCGATGTAGCAAAGATCTCCAGTTTTAAGCCATCCTTCTAAATTTATACGTTCTTTTGTTGCTTCTTCGTTCCTAAAATAATCTACTCCATCCGTTTCATAATATACGATGTTTTAGATGGTTTTTTTTGTTTCCAAATATAAGATGTTATTATATACGCATATAAATTGAAAAATTATTTGGAAAACCTATCATATGCTTTTTTTAATACTTTGAGTATGGTTCTACAATGTCTATTTGATTTTCACCTTTAGCAATAGAGGGCCCTTTAAGCCAAAGCTCGCCCGTTTGATTGACACCCATGACCCGACCCGTATCCGGATCCACAATCCTCGCTTCCCCACCGCACCGTATCTCCGGCTCTCCTCCACGGAATCAATTGAAGCTCCTGCGCCGTTTGATTCCGTCAAAGCGTATCCCTGAAATATATCAACCGTTGGATACTTCTCAACAAACCCTTCCGTAACCTCCTTGCTCAACGGCGCTCCACCGCATCTAACCGTTTTCAGGGAGCTCAGATCGTACTTGGCCTTGATCATATCTGCTCCGTTAATCATAGCTATTACAACAGGCAGCGCCAAAGCCAGATTCGTGGCTCTGTATTTCATCACCGCCGCCATCATCTCGTGGAGCTCGAACCTCCGGAGAATCACAACCGTACAACCCAAAGCTACGGTGGCCATAGCGAAGTTTAACGATCCGAAAGTGTGGAACATCGGAACGGTGCAGAGGAAGATCTGATTTGGCTGCATTGGCTCAACGATGTATCTCGCCACGTGTGCGATTAAGTTTCCGTGAGTCGAATTCACCCCTTTGCTTTGCCCTGTGGTTCCCGACGAGTAGAGAAGCATCGCCGTCTCGTCCTGGTCAACTCGGTCTCTGACTCGCCGCCCACTAGGTTCCTTCCTCACCATCTCGTTCAAAATCCCAACGACTCTGGCTCCGCGAGTGGCTTCTACGCGCTCCAGGACGATGGAGATACCGGAATCGGCGAGTTTAGGAGCCAGCTCAGGGGTTGTGAAAGCGAGGATCGGATTGCTGTCTGCGATCTGTCTGGAGATCTCACCGGCGGTGGTGACTACGGCGCCGAGAGACATGACGGCGGGGATGGAAATGGAGTTTGGAGAGAGGATGAGTACGACGTCACCTTTCCGTATTCCGACGTCGTGGTGGTGCAGACACTCTGCAACACGGTCGACGGCTTTCCAGAGATCGGAGAAGCTTATGTGGTGGCCCGTGGCGGCGTCGATGAAGGCGGTTGTACCACGGTGAGCTTGAGAGGAGATGAAAGTGGTGACGTCGAGTGAGGTGTTCGCCGGAAGTGGCAATGGGTTACGTTTACTGTAAAATGTCGAGTTTGCAATACATAAACCGTTTCTAGGATCAATGAGTAATGACGATCTTTCGGAATTCGTCATTTTTCTCCAGTTGGGAATATTGATGAGAGGATGCCACTCAGCACAGCTCAGAGATTAATAATGTTTACGTATTTATATTATCAAAATTCTAAGTGGACACGTGCCATGAATCTTAAAAGCTCAACTTCTCTTAATTAATTAGATACTTATTAAATGTTAATTGAAATCATTTTAAAGAATTTCACGGTCTATTGAAATCTTCATAAGTTTGCCAAAGAAAATGTTAAACAACCGTGAAATTCTTTAGGTTGTTCTTAATCACGTGGCGAGTTCCTAAACTATACTAATGACGCCATGGAGTGACACGTACGTGTCAGTCTTAATTCTTTGCGTGTTAATTATGATTACGTAGTTTGTTGACAAGTAGTACGTAAAATTTAGCTATTGTTGGAGCTGGATTTAATTGTTTATAAGTCTTTCTATCTTGGATATAGAGTCGGGTAATAAAGGATACAGATTGAGTGTATAGATCATCATTGTTCGGATTGGATACGCATAAAAAACTTACCTAAACTCTAAATTAAGTTCCGATATATCAAATAATTTTGAATATATTTAGCTAATTTTGGATAACTTATAAAAAAATTAATATCCATATCCGATCCATCTCTAAATGTTTTGAATTAAAGTAGTTGATTAATCCATTTGGATTAATCCGACTCGAAATCCACATGCATTTATCTATATGAATGGAAATTGTTACTTTGATTTTTTTTTGTTGTTCCAGAAAGTCTGGTAACAAATTTAAAGATTGGAGTTGGAAGTAGCGAGCTTTATGAGATCCTTGCGTAGAATCTTGCCAGAAGGGTTCTTTGGTATGGAAGACACGAAAGCCACTTTTCGTATCTTCTTGTACGATGCTACTTGTTTCGCTACAAACTCCATTATCGACTTCTCTGATAAGAGGCTCCTTGTTTTCCTTACAATGTACGCCATCGGAAATTGCCCCACTTCTTTGTCTGGAAACCTGTAAATCCCCAATACATTATAAACTCTTAGACTGTTTTATCATACACAAATTAAACGACTTACGGGATTACTGCAGCATCAATGATTTCAGGATGAGTGAGCAGTAAAGCTTCTAGTTCAGCTGGAGGGACCTACGTACGCCAATGATCAATTAATCTAATCAGCACATCTATATATATAGAGGATGTTGGATAAGAGAGTAATGTTCGAATATACAGAAACAGTCATAATTTTAGCAAACCAATCAATAACCAGATGAAATAAAACGAAGAGTATATATATATTTCCTAACCTGATAAGCTTTGTATTTGATTAGCTCTTTCAATCGATCCACGATGAAAAGAAATCCATCATCGTCGATATAGCAGAGATCTCCAGTTTTAAACCATCCTTGTGAATTAATTGTTTCTTTTGTAGCTTCTTCGTTTCTAAAATAACCTACAAATATAAAAACTGATTCGAAAACCTTTGATTTGAATTACTTGTCAGCCACGGCAATATTACCTTTTGTAATGGCGGGACCTTTGAGCCAGAGCTCGCCCATTTGGTTCAAACCCATGACCCGACCCGTATCCGGATCCACTATTCGCGCTTCCACACCGGACGACAACAACCCCACCCCACCGCACCGTATCTCCGACTTTCCTCCACCGAATCCGTCGAAGCTCCTGAGCTGTTTGATTCTGTCAAAGCGTACCCTTGAAAAATATCAACCGTTGGATATTTTTCTAAAAAACTCTCCGTAACCTCCTTGCTCAATGGGGCCCCACCGGATCTAACCGTTTTCAGTGAGGTCAAATCGTACTTGGCCTTGATCAAATCTGAGCCGTTGATCATAGCTATCAAAATCGGCGGCACTAAAATCAGAGTCGTGGCTCGGTACTTCTCCACCGCCGCCATCATGTCGTGGAGATCAAACTTCCGGAGAATCACCCCCGTCGAACCCAAAGCTACGGTGGCCATGGCGTAGTTCAGTAATCCGAAGGTGTGGAACATCGGAACGGTGCAGAGGAAGGTCTGATTCGGCTCCAATGGCTCCGCGATGAATCTCGCCACGTGCGCGATCAAGTTCCGGTGAGACGATATCACTCCTTTGCTTCGTCCTGTGGTTCCCGACGAGTAGAGAAGCATCGCAGTTTCTTCCGGGTCAACTCGGTCTCTGACTCGCCGCTCACTCGGTTCCTTTTCGATCATCTCGCTCAAATTCCCAACGACCCGGACTCCGAGAGCTGAACCCACGCGCTCCTCGTCGTCCTCCGTGAGGACAACGGAGATAGCGGCGGAGGCGGCGAGTTTAGGAGCCAGATCGGGAGTTGTGAAGGCGAGCTTTGGGTTGCAGTCTGCGATCTGTCTGGAGATTTCCCCGGCGTTGTTGAGAGGGTTCGCGGTGGTGACGACGGCGCCGAGTGACATAACGGCGAGACAGACGACCGGGATGGAGATGGAGTTGGGAGAGAGGATGAGGACGACGTCGCCTCTCCGTATGCCGATGTCGTGATAGAGACAGTCGGCGACGCGATCGACGGCTCTCCAGAGATGGGAGAAGCTTATACGGTGGCCTGTTGCGGCGTCTATGAAGGAGGTGGCGCCACGGTGAGCTTGAGAGGAGATGAAAGTGGTGACGTCAAGAGAAGAGTTCGCTGGAAGTGGCAATGGGTTGCGTTTACTGTAGAATGTCGAGTCTGCATTGCAGAAACCGTTTCTAGGGTTGATGAGCGATGATGATGATCTTGTAGGAACGGCCATTTTCTTCAGGTGTGTAGATGGATAATGCAGCTCTGAGATTGTTAAGACATATAGTATAAATTGCATGTGTCACTGAAGCATTATAATCATATATAGAAGTTGCTTCATGTTCGATCGGCCTGTCAGGTTTGGATATACTAACCAAATCTCTCTATCCTGGTCAATTCCGAAATCTCTTAAGCAAGCTTGGAGTAATTTTAAACATCTTCACTCTAGTTTGAGGGGGACTATTCATATACTGTAAATACTAGTTCACTCACTGTAAATACTTATTGTAAATAGCACAGCAGTAGCAGAGTAATTAAGAGTTAAGCCTATATAAGAGGTTGTAAATGGTTCGATTAAGATTAATGAGAAATGAGAAGTGTTCAGTTTAACAAAAGCGAATAGACCTAAAATGTGTTGTAACCCGATAAAGTGAAAAAGCCGAGGAAGAACTAGCCGGGGCAACGAGGTTGTCGAAAAGATTTTGCCAGACCGCGGAGTTGAAACCATATGCGAGAAATGGGTGATCGCGAATCTTCGCAACTCGACCGCCAGAGTCATCTCAAAGAATATTTTTTCTATACGGTCTAAAGTATTAAAATCCCATGCCCATTGAAAAATGAAAACTATGGGATTCTTATGCTTAATATATACTTTGAAAAAGAAAAAGAACTACATTATCGCTTATGCTTAACAACCAAATGCGATACATTAAGACCTACAAGTGTAGTTCCAGTTTATTTATTTTTCCATGTTAAGGAAGTTTCATTACCGAACTACATTATGTCAATACGAAAAACGTGAAACTGCCTGTACAAAGTGACAATTAATCAGGTACATCATATACTAAAGGAAATTTGTTAAATGGATTAAAAACAAATAGGTGTAGTGTAGTTTCCAAGTTTTCAGCTTTGACTAAATAAACCAGTCTTAAAATTTGGCCCCTGGTCTAATATATTTGATCACAAATATGTTTTGAAAGTACAGACTCTATATTTAAATGAACAGTAAGATCATTACCATCGCTCATACCCACAAGGGTGTCTTCCTTTTTTTTTTTTTTTTTTTTTAGTTAAATAATATTATTTTTATTAATATTTCATTTCTTCAGCGAATCATGCCGCGACAAGTGGCGATTCAATGGAAAAGTGGGTGTCTTCCCAAAGACACCAAGACACTATGTTTGCTAAAATTTTAATATAAAATATTCTAAAGACATTCATAAAAGTGTGCAATGGAGATGGTCTAATGCTCCCCAAATTATTTATATGTAATCTTCTGTGAGTGTGAGACCCCAGGGTCATATTTCCACCAAGGTAACTGTTTTGTTACAGTACAAATAATAATAATAATAATAATAATACACGGAGATTGGCTCTCATTAGTGTAACAATTTCAAAGCTTGGAGTTGGAAGTTGCGAGCTTTATGAGATCCTTGCGCAGAATTTTGCCTGAAGGATTCTTTGGTATGGTAGATACGAAAGCCACTTTTCGTATCCTCTTGTACGGTGCTACTTGTTTCCCTACAAACTCCATTATCGACTTCTCTGATAAGAAGCTCCTTGTTTTCCTTACAACGTATGCCATTGGAAATTGCCCCACTTCTTTGTCCGGAAACCTGTAAATCGCCAACAAATTAGAAACTCAAGAGTACTTTTTCTAGTTTAAAAAAGCGATGAGCAGTTGTTGTTGTGACTTACGGTATTACTGCAGCATCAGCAATTTCAGGATGAGTGAGCAACAAAGCCTCTAGCTCAGCTGGAGGGACCTATGCAATTATCACCATAACAAGTTTAGCACAATTTCATCTCTTTGCTAGATCGAGCCAATGATTCAATGCTTTTCTATCTAGAAATATCTCCAAGACTAGTATTAAATAAAAAAAGAGTAATGTTCGAGTATACTCCCATCTCCATCTCGGAGTTGAAACGTTTCTACAGCTTATCACACACAATCACAACATCAAGGCTCAGAAATTACATATTGGTTCAATGGAACGAGGTCAGGTTTATAGCAATTTAGTCAAATGAAACTCATTACTAAAACAAAAAGATGATTTGATTCATCAGCACTTCACTATTTGCAGAATATATCATTAGTTCACATAAGATGGTTTAATTCATCCTAAGGACTATAGTCCATAACACTGATCTCGAATCAATGTGGTTGAATTTGTGCTGTATATGTTACCTGATAGCCCTTGTACTTGATCAGTTCCTTTAACCGATCAACCACAAATATGAATCCATCTTCATCGATATAGCAGAGATCTCCAGTTCTTAACCATCCTTCAGAATCAAGAGTAGAGCTCGTAGCTTCCTCATTGCTGAAATAACCTGCCAAGAAAAATGAGATAATGCTAATTTAATTCCCCAAATATTTGTAATTGGCATATTTATTAATATTTTCCAACTATTGAGTGCGCAATTTAAATTCTCAAGTTAACATTGACTTTGTAAATTTAGGTATGACAAAAATCAATGTTAATTAAGAAAACTGAGACGTTAGCGTTATTTTTTTATGAGTCCAATTTTGCGAAGTCAACGTAAATTTTAGAAATTAATTTGCCAATTTAAAAGGTGGAGAATAACCTGCAAAATTGCAAAACTTGAAGAATTAAATCATCATTTCCAAAATATAGTATACTTTTTAAATAAAATTAGTCTTCATTTTGAAAATATGCATATAAATTATTAGGGTTTCTTCATAGTAATTTTCAACAACATACCCGAAACACCTTTCACTTCTTGCATAAGAAAGATTCTCAAATCCTGAATCCTCGAGAGTTAAAAGTACCTTTCATTATGGACGGACCCTTGAGCCAGAGCTCACCGGTGTGGTTCGGTCCAAGAACCTGACCAGTAACCGGATCCACGATCCTCCCCTCCATGCTTGCGGACAATTTCCCGGCGGTGCCGTATCTCCGGCTTTCCTCAACAGTATCCGTGGAGGCTCCTATACCCGTTGACTCGGTCAACCCATAACCTTGTAAGATCTTGACCGTCGGATACTTCTCCATGAATCCCTCGGTCACCTCCTTGCTCAACGGGGCTCCGCCGCACAAAACAGAGTGGAGAGAGCTCAGGTCGTACTTGGCCTTGATCTGATCCGCGCCGTTGATCAGAGCCACAAGGATCGGCGGCACGAGAGGAAGATACGTTGCTTGGTACTTCCCAATCGCCGACATCATCTCGTGCATCTCGAATTTGGAGAGCACGACGATCGTCGATCCGTAAGCGAGTAGTCCAGTGGCGAACGCTGCTAAGCCGTAGATGTGAAACATAGGAACGGTGCAGATGAACCGTTGCTCTCCTTGAGATCCGTCGTCAGACCCAAATCGATTCACGATGGTTTGTACCATCGCGATTAGGTTACGGTGAGAGGAGATCACTCCCTTGCTCATTCCGGTGGTTCCGGAAGAGTAAAGCAAAGTCGCCGTGTCATCCTGGTCGACTCGCTCCATTACTCGGGTTCCACTCGGCACCTTCTTCATCATCTCCACCAATCTTCTCACATCTCCCACCGAGTCAACTCGTTCCTCGTCCATGAGCACGATCGGGAGCTTCTTAGAACCCGATGCGGCGACGATTTTGGGAAGGAGCTGCGCCGTGGTGAAGGCGAGCACGGGATTGGAGTCCTTAATCTGTTTGGCAATCTCGCCGGGAGTGTTGAGAGGGTTCGTGGTGGTGATAACGGCGCCGAGTGACATCACGGAGAGACAGACGACGGGGAATAAAATGGAATTCGGGGAGAGGAGAAGAACGACATGGCCCTTGCGAATCCCCATCTCGGAGAGACAATCGCCGACGGATTCCACGGCACGCCATAGCTCAGAGAAGGTGAGGTTTCTACCGGTGGCGGCGTCGATGAAGGCGATACGGCCGCGATGAGCCTGAGAAGATATAAAAGTAGTAACGTCGAGCGACGGATTCGGCGGCAAAGGAATCGGTCTCCGTTTGCTGTAGAATGTCGAATTCGAGTAGCAGAAACCACTTCGAGAATCCACTGAAGCCATATCTATCTAGTTCTTCTGTGTGACTGAGATTTGTTTCTCGGGTAGATTGACTATATAACAGAAAGTATGTTTGACTTTTATAACAAGAAGTTAAACCGCCAACGACGACCACCATCGCTCGCGTCGCTGTTCTGCGTTATTCGTTGATACCACGTTAAAATTATGTTTTTAAGAGCATGTGCACCCATTAAACTCACAAAGTTTCATAACCATTTTTTTATTATTATTTTTTATATTTTTTTATTGGTCGAGATTTATTATGATATTTGTAGTAAATTTGTTTCCAGCAGTGATACCGGTATCGGTATCATTAAAAAAAAAATTTCTTTGTTTTCTCTCTTCCCCCTATCTGATAATTACACGGAGCCAATAACATCCTACCACGTACACAATAAAACCGTATCATTTAACTCATCAGAGTGATACGGTTCAGACCAAGTTTTATTTCCAAATCAATTTTTAAATTATTTTTGCTCTTACTTAACAATGACGTCGAGCTCTTTGAGATTGTATGGGCTCTATATTGGGCTTATATTTTTCAATAAGCCCAATTAATTTAAAAAGACGAAAGATCCGAATCGATTGAACTGAAATACCCAGTAGGAATAGGATCCGATTGTTAATGATAATTTAGGCATGCGCATTCGGTTACCAATATTTTGGGTAGAGATGTTTATGATCCATATAGATACCGAAATGATTTCGGTTCAGTATCAGTCGGTTCCAGATCGGTTCGGTTCTGAGATTTAAGAACCGGAAAATATCCGAATTTTTTCGGTCCCAGTTATTTTTATTACCCGAAATGCCTAAAATATACTTAAAATGCCTAAAATATACCCGAAAACCCGAATAAAGTTTAAGAAAAATTTACTCGAAATACCAAAAATATACCCGAAAACCCGAAATTATATCCGAAAATCCGAAAATATACCCGAAAAAAACTAAATAAAATATACCCAAAAATCTTATATATATTTAATATTTTTGGATATATAATTATATTTCGGGTACCCGAAATATATTTTCGGTTCGGTTCCGGTATTATCCGATACCCATGAGTATCAATGAGTAAGATCCAATGGGTATTTTGAAAATTTCGGATCGGTTCCGGTTCGGGTATTTCTGTTCGGATCCGGTTTTTATGCTCAGCCTAGTTAATATGTGTTTTCACTTCGTAATATGTGTTTGTGACCTTTTTAATTGGATTTATGTTCACAATTCTAATCTTCACAGGTATACATAGAATATGTCGGCAAGAAGCAGAATCAAACAGGAGACATCTTAGCTGTAAGAATATTAAGAAGTGAAACTCTGGTCTGAATCAGTCGCCGGAAAATACACCCCAATTCGATCTCAAGCTCCTCAACAGCGATCTCTGCTGTTTCCAACCTTGTACTCGCGCTCTGTACTGCCATTTCGTCCCACACATCATCGAAGCAGCATAACCGCATAGTAAAGATTGAAGACAACGACCCTTTGCTCCGTGTTCTTTCCAGCCAAGGAATACACACGAGCGAGAACAAAGACTCAACCATAGTCACAATGGCTCTTCTCACTTCTTTCAAAACCTCTGCAACAAACAGAAGGTTCTGCTCTATCCTCTGCATCACCATTGTCCCTCTTCCTCCTTTGATACTCTTTAGACTATTTAAGCACTTGAGTGTTTCCTTCTTAAGCTTCTTCCTATACTGATTATACGCTGCGATCTTCTCGTTGATGTTTGATTCATTGCAGCGTAGAGTTAGTTGAAGTTCTTGCAGGCTGTGTCTCACCAGTGTCATCACATCTTTCGACACATTGCAAACGTCCAACATGCTTACTGAAGCTTCAGAGACTTGCTCGATCCATTTCTCTTTCCCTTGTTGACACAGAGACTCTCTTGCTTCTGGACAGTGATCGAGAAGATAGTTTGCGCAGTCTTGTAGTTCTCTCAAACCTTCGAAGTCCATTTGTGCCATTCGAATGAAACCTGGAAAGGGTGTTTGCTTGATTCAGAAGAAAAAGTGACCGGAAAATAATGATTTTAATGAGAGATTGAGATTGGTTTGTGTCTGTGATTAGGGTTTAGTGGAGACTCCATATATAGGTAATGTATAGATTAGAGTAATGATAGATCTGAGAATGATGAGGAAAGTACGATGAAGGAACCAACCCTGAGGTGTTTTTTTCTTGTTTTTTGTACGGACGTGAAGACATATGTGGAGGAAACAGGTCATTTAGGTTATAATTTCAAACTAGTTGAAGTTAGAGGTATTGAGGAACCTTCCGTTTGTGTAAATGGCACTGGATTTGGCTTCATTATGGATTTTCTCAGATACTGTTGTCTACACAACAAAACAAAACAAAACAAAATCAGAAATCATACATGAACCAAGCCAGCCAGTGTAAATTTGTAATCATCTGATTTGTAAGGAATCAAAATAAGAAAGAATTATATTACTTTATATTTATATATCTGAGAAGTTCCACAAGTTTTATTTTTATTTTCCGTGTCGGTTTAATAATTTGTCATATATATTGAAACTAAAATTCGGTAAGAACGAAATAAAAAATTCAGCAAACTATGTTTTAAATTAAACCATGTCACCTGGGACAGGTGTAACATTAAGTATATACGTACGTGCAAATATTATTCATCCTGTATGCTAAATACTATTATAACATTTCCCCCAAATCTTTATTATTAAATAAGCAGATTCGTATAGCACCTGATACGTTCGAAGTCATTCCAAGTTTCCACCTCCTAATTTGTTTTGTTGTTGGAGCATAAAATCAAATTAGTATTCAATAATTTCCATTTAAAAGTTTACAGTTTCCCCTTAATCTTGATTATTGTAATTCGAGCATATAATCTAATCCTGATTATTAAAAATACTCGCAGTATGCGCAAAGTTTACAGTTTTTCAACGATTACTTCGAGGGAGCACTGATGTAGCGTAACTCCATCCTTCTCGAAGATTTCTCCTCTGTTCTAAAGCTTCACAGGATTAGTTCAACATCGATCTAATCATAAATATTTCTTTCGTTTGGGCCACGTAACATGTTCGATGTGTCTCCCTTTTTATCCTTGCTCTGCTTATTGTCATTGTTCGCTACATTTCCATTTCTGGTTCTGATTCTAATTCATCAAAGGGCAAATGAATGTATTATATTCGCAATAAATTTTCCTAAATCGTAGTCACAGAACTTGTAGTGGAGAATATGCAGTGTGCACTAAGGGATGAGACTTCTTGTGACGCAAGAAAACCCTCTTTTTTTTACTTGGAGCTAAAGCTCATGTTCATGATTGGAATATATCTTATTATCAAAAATCATGTAAGGCATACACATATAGATTATAGATATATGTCTAATGTCCACAACCAAATTTAGATTAAACTAAATTTAAAACTCTTCCAAGGACACGAGAGAAAAATAGATAGAAGAATTAATAAGAACGAAAAACAAAACGGTACATTACGTGCACATCAAGTCAAGTTCCTCATAAGTCTGCTTCGAGTTTGTAGCTAATTTCTCCATAGATTTGAAAATCTGTTCCATGTTCGACTTTAGATTTAAACTCCCCATTACTTCAATAGATGGCACTGTCTTCATCTTCCTCTGCATCTTCCGCTCTTCCTTCTCTAACATCACAAGTTTCCTCTCTATATCCTTATCGCCGCCTTTAACATTCCTCTGCTCCTCCAATTCCATCATCTGTTTCTCCACCTGACGGTTTACGTGCATCAAGACAGCGTAAACTGCATCCATAAACTCATACTCTTCATCTGATCTCTCAAGGGTTTGTGACCAACTGTTGATAGCACCAAACAATGGTGGTTCTTCTAAGAGATCTGGTGTTGGTTCTTGGGGTTCTTGCCTCAGACATCTCATTAGCCAACTGTTCAAGGCCTTAACGTACTGAGCCTGAGCATCTATCCAGTTCGACAGGCTTTGGCTCCAGTTTCTCAACTCCAGTTTCAATTCTATGGCAAGTTCAAACTGGGATATGTCTAGAGTTTCTTTTAATTTCATCTTATCAAGCTTCTTAGCCTCTGCGATTGCTCGGAACTGTCTACTGTGACATTCTAGCATACAGCTCCACATCTTATACAGCCTAAATAAATAAGACACAACAAGCTGAGATGACTCGAGAGATTTTATCAAACAAAATCTTAAAACTTATAGTAATGGTAGCTCCTTAGTACCTGTTGATCAGTTCTTTCATCTGGGACCAGAGTTCTTCATCGCGTAACTTGTTTATCATCAGACATATGCTGTCCATCTTATGGATAGAGACTCTTATTCTCGTAGACAGACAATGAATCGAAGAACGAATGGCTTCGATTTTGCTTAGATCTGTACTTTTCTGCTCCAATCTCCTCAATTGTTTGTAGTATTTCATGTGAGATGTACGGAGTTTTTCCTCAGCCTTTAAACAACATTCAACAATCTATAAGTAATAATAACACATAAACACTTATGTTTTGGCTTTAATCATTCATTATCTTGATTTACCTTTACTTCTTGGTACAGCTTCTTCTCCCACATGAAAAGTTTCTTGAGAGTAGATGAAAGATTACTGAGATTAGATCCAAAATCTTCCACTGGTTTGGGATGCAAAGGAGTAGTCATCTTCTTCGCGTAGAGAGCATTTGAAGAAGCTGATATCGAAAATAACAGAATGAGCAGAAGCAAATAGAGAGTGACATTATTAAGAAATCGAACATTACCTTGATAAACTGAGCTTATCTGGTAATATCTGAATCTCGAAGTGTCGAACATCTTCGAAACATCATTCCCTGCTTCTGAAGCTCTCTTGAACATCTCCTGCAATTGTTTTGTGACTTCCGAGAAATCGGACGAAGCTTGTTGATCCATTGATTCTCTCGGAACACACTTTCTGCTCTTCTCCGATTTAAGTTTCTTCTTCTTCTTCTCTGAGATTTTTAGGATACATTCCTCTTCCTCTGTTCCAATCTTCCCCCCGTTTCGACGAATAGGAGCATTTTTCTGAGACTTCTTCGTCGTAGACTTATCTTCATCAAGACAACGAGTGGTCTCTCTATCTTTCAAATCCTTAGGATTCGCAGTGTACGGAGACTCGTAGCTCTCGAAGAAATTGATAAAATCCCAAGCGTAAATGCTCGGAGGCGGTGGTGGTGGCGGCGTTCCAGTGCCGGATTCGTAATTCCGGGAGTAGAACGGGTCATGATTAGTATTTAAGGCTTCGAGTTTCGGATTCGTTCCTTTGTTACCATCTTCGTCGAATTTGGGAGGCAAATCGGAATCTGAGCTGCTGAGGGAGTGAGGCGAGTAAAAGGATTCCGGCGAAGACGTATCTGGCGATTCGTCGGCTTCGGATTCAGCATCCGGCGGAGACTCGACGGCTTGATCGAAGAATCTATGAAGAGCTGGGCCGACGGTGTTTAGAGAGAGCAGATAAGCGGCGTGAGCGTCGGCTAAGGCGTAGCTACGGCGGAGCGTCTCCTCCAGTGAGTTGCAGCGGTCACGGCATAGAGAGACGGCAGGCAAACCGTCGATCTTCGAGGAGGAGCAGCCCATAACGGTCGTCGGAGAAGTTGTGTGTTTTCAAAAACTCGGATTGGACATATATAATCACGACAACAGTTACGTAGTTAAGGTGTAATTAATTGAGAATATTAGCTAACAAACAAATACATAGGTTGAATTTCAAAATTATGAATCGAGTTTTAAGACAAAGGAGCCTCAATATGCTGTGGCGGGATCCCCTAAATAACTTATATTTTTCTCATCATTTTTT
>PKML01016274.1:379469-396477 GCA_002933935.1 Eutrema yunnanense
AATTTGTTCAACTTAATGTTCTTTACACTACATTGATGCTACATAAGTGCATATATATAAATAGATTTGAACCCTACAAAATCATGAAATCTAATCATAAAAAAACCATGAAATTCTTGTCAATTACTCTAACCTTATAATCCATTCATCTAAAATATATATAAATATGTGTATCAGTATGAATGAGCGTCTGCGCACGTCTTAACTTAAAAGTCTTCGACTTAGAGTGAGAGTTGGAACTTTTTAGTTTTGAAGCTTTTGAGAAGATAGGACAAAAAACATAAAGCGAGAACACCACGAGGATCTCTAGTTTTTTTCCTAAACGAGTCCATCTCTTGAAAGAAGAAAAAATTCTTTATATTTTTGAGTGAAACAAAGGAATGTTTCTTTTTCTGGGGATGGTGGAGATGGAGATCCACCTCCTCAGATTTTGTCATCTTATCACACTACTCTCTTTTATAACTTTTTCTGATCAGGAAATTCCCATGCGTATAATGATATTCAACTATTGAATACAAATATACATTCCTACTTACCACCTTACTGTGTTTTTTTTTCATATATTTGGCAATCTAAATTACGCAGTTAATTTCTATGTTTTATCCAAGGCTTCGAAAAAAATCACATAATATCATATTTTAATTAACAGTCATAAAATTATCTCTTTGACGTGGAAAGAAAAGAGGTGTAATAAAAAAAACATTTAGAGACTTCTCTGTGGATAATTTGGTATATTTGAAAAACCATGAATAACAAAATCTTTAATGGCAAAGCTGTCTCTCCCATTGATATACCCTCTAACTCGCTATCCATGAAACATAAAATTGGAAAGTTGCACAAGTGATTTCGCAAATAGATAAAGAAAACGTCAATCCACTGGGCTCGATCGCCTTAAGGTGTTGAGAGAAGCGGACCAAGACCTCGATGACAAATAGATGCCTCATGGGCATCCGATGATGATCTATTTGGGGGTGGTTGTGTAATAGAGCTAGTGAACTTTATCCCCCTTTCATGCTGAATTTAATATTTTATTATGGACCATAAAGACCGTTCTGCTGTTAGGAGAATTATCGATGACTTTTGAAACAGATTGCCTACAGATGGTTAAGGTGGTCAAAGAAGTTAGGCCCAGTAGTATCATGAGAAATTGGGCTTCTATTGTAACGATAAAGAACTGGGCTTCTATATTCTCTTATTTATAAAATGGGCCTTAATATATTAAGTTAGGCCCAGTAGTATCATGAGCAGCACGAAACCAACAAAATCAATTTGGTCGGCTTTCTGGTTCCTACTGGTCGTCTAGCTGAATCCGTTGGTCGGCTCAGGCGACAATGCAAGGAGGATCGTCAGGAATTGGATACGGATTGAAGTATCAGGTGATTCATCATCTTCTCTGTGTTCGGATCTTCGTTCGTTAATCTCCTTAGCTTCTTCAAAAGACGAAATTTGTTGTGTGTTTCAGGCTAGATGTATATCGGATGTGAAAGCCGATACGGATTACACCAGCTTTCTCACTGGAACCCTAAGTTTGAAGGAAGAAAATGAGGTGAATCCATGTTTTTCTACTGATCGTTCCCGTCTTCTATTGATACTGAAAAGTTTGTTTCCAAACGTTTGAGATACTTTTTTTAAGGTTCATCTTCTTCGTCTGTCATCTGGTGGATCTGAGCTGATATGCGAGGGCTTGTTCTCTCATCCTAATGAGATATGGGACCTTGCTTCTTGCCCTTTCGATCAACGCATTTTCTCCACTGTCTTTTCCACTGGTAATAAATTCGCATATCTTGATCAGCAGTTGCAAGAAATTGGAGTTCTGGAAAATTTTTTATTTATCTTTTCGGATTGAGATTTGTATTGACTTAAAGCTTGAATTGTGTCAAAAAAACTCATAATGCTTGTTCATCCGTTAAGGTGAATCATTTGGAGCAGCTATATGGCAAATTCCTGAATTATATGGTCAATTGAATTCTCCACAATTGGAGCGTATTGCATCTCTTGATGCACATGTTGGTAAGATTAATTGGTGAGTTGATGATTTATCGTTTCAGCAGAGTCTTTTGCTGCTACAGTGGTGCAGAAATTTTACAACTTATCTCTTTCTTATCCACTTCTTATGAAGCTGTCTCTCTCTTTCTTGTGGAAACAGTGTTCTTTGGTGGCCTTCTGGAAGATGTGACAAGTTAGTCAGCATAGATGAACAAAATATTTTCCTGTGGAGCTTGGACTGTTCGGAAAAATATGCCGAGGTGATTTAGCTACGAGGATATAGAGACAAACTTGGTTTTTCGTTTTGGGTGCTTTTGCCTCTTTTGTAAGGTATTTCCTTTAACAGTTTTCGCTTTTATGTAGGTTCTATCGAAGGATTCGGCTGGGATGTTGCATTCTTTATCTGGTGGAGCATGGAATCCACATGATGTAAATACTGTTGCAGCGACTGGTGAATCATCTGTCCAGTTCTGGGACCTGCGTTCTATGAAGTATGGTATCGTTGCTGGTCTCTTCTGTTCCAATGAACATTAACATAAGGTTTACCTGCATTCACTTAGGAGGTTTTATGAACCCATGTATATATGTTGAAGTTTGTGCTACACAGGAAGGTTAATTCAATTGAACGTGCTCATGTACGAGGTGTTGATTACAATCACAAGAGAGAACATATACTTGTAAGACTTTCCTCTTGTACTCTCAAGTACCTCCGAAGCACTGCATAATACTCTTTTAAATGGAAGGAATGGTTCATATAGAAAATAAAAAAAGTGGTGTCATATCTGTTCAGGCCTTTTTTTCTTTGGCTTTTCCTACATCATCCGGGCATTGAAATGAATAATTGTGGAACTCAGCCTTTTGATTTTGTGTAATAGTATTATCATATCTTTGGTGTGATGGATTAAACATTGGATTATGTAGGTAACTGCAGAGGATGAATCTGGCATACATGTCTGGGATCTCCGAAAGGCCAAGGCTCCTGTCCAAGAGCTTCCTGGTCATACACACTGGTATGTTTGCTTCCGTTTTTCGTTTTTGAACTTTTTTGTGCTTGAGACTTGAATCGTGTCTTGTATGTTTCTGTCCAATTTTGCAGGACATGGGCTGTCAAGTGTAACCCTGAGTATGATGGGCTGATTCTGGTACTCTCTTTCTCCTTTGCTCTTCTTAACACAACTCGAATCATTCTACATAGTAGCTATGTATGTCACTCCCAGTTTTTTTAAGCTGACACGTGTTGGGTCGAGGATGATGGAATGATGCTTTTGTTGTATGTCCAAAGGATCTATCTTTTTGTTATTTTCCTCAGTAAATGATAAAGCTTAATTTAGGAAACTAAGCCTCTGCTTTAACTCGCTAGCTAGATTTACAAACGTTGTTACTAAATAATTCAAGTAAAACACAGAGTGCTGGTACAGACTCAGCTGTCAACTTGTGGTTTGCTTCCGCATCATCGAGTGATGACAAAACCTCAGAGAGGTGATCACAAATCTCTTTAGCCTCCTCAAACCCATGATTTGAATTTTTTGACCCCAGCATTGTTCTGAGTCCATATTACCATCTATCTCAGCTCTGTTGAATCACCGCGTCAGCGCGTAAACCTGTTGCTCAACTCATACACTGATTATGAAGACAGTGTCTATGGTAAATTCTCTTAGACCTTATAATTACGACTACCTTATGAAACAAAAACTGCACTCTTGACATTTACTTAAATACTGTTTAATCACAACATAGGCCTTGCTTGGAGCTCACGTGAGCCTTGGGTTTTTGCATCATTATCATACGACGGAAGGGTACGTAAATTTCTTCTACCCCATCGAATCACAAGATCAAAAGAATCATAAATACCTAAACTTTATTTGAAAAGCTTTGGGGATTCGTCTGATTAATGTTTCTTGCTTGTATATATATGTGTTAGGTCGTCATCGAATCCGTCAAACCTTTCGTTCCGAGACTAAAGTAAAAACTCTGCATCTCTTTCGCTCTGACACAGACACGACCCATCGAAATCCTCGTCGGAAAGAAGTTGGCACTATTTTTTTCACGACAATGTACTTTTGATACAATTTGTTTTGGATCTTGATGTATCTATCTATCTATCATTCACCCAAACTCTTTCATTAGCAATATTCTTGTCGTCAAATGTAAGAAAATGAATTGAAAAACAAAATGGAATGGATTTCTATGTACAGAAGACAATGATGGGGCATATGACCACAACACAAGGTTGAAAAAACGGATGTTGAATCTTTTTTTAACTCTATCAATCTGATAGTATTTCTTCTAGCTCAGGCTCATCCGAAACCGATGATGCATCCTCATAATCTAACCTCGTACCATTATACAATCCTCTGTCCTGCAAATCAGCTTGGTCTTCCTCATAATCTTTCTCCGACGACCACTCTGCATCTTCATCTTCCTTCGGATCATCGGTTGCTACTACATCATTTTTGTTTTCCTTACCGAGTTTTCTCGAATCCATATTTCCCGCCTTTGTCTTTACATCGGTATCTTCGCATATACAAGTCGATGGATTCTCATGAAACTCGCCTCTACCGGCTCTTACTTCCTTTGGCTCTCCCATGAATCCTCTCTGAAATGTTCTGACTCTTGAAGAAAACTCTTCCCAAGTTGTGTTCTCTTTGCTTAAAAACAACTTGTACAGCTTTTTCGCATTCGGTCTAATTGTTGGTTTATGTCCAAAATATCTCCTGCATACAACCACCAACCTTTCAACACAAAAAGCTAACAACCTTAAAAACATATAATGAAGAAGAAAGTAGGATTTGGTTAATTTATTACCTTCGACCGGCTAATATTCTGGCCATGTTTCCGTTATTGTTTGTAACAAAAACATCGCTTTCATCGCACACAAGGAAATCAAGTGCAGCCATTCGTGAAGAATAAGAAGAAAATGGTTCTAACTCCATTTTTGTAGCTATAGTGTCTTTTGAATAGAAATGTGGGAAAAGTGCTTTCAATGGAGCTAACGACTCTTCTCCTCCATAAACTTCACCTGATGCAACATATATATGAACATCGCTTCCATATCCCAAAGCTCGAAGCATTAGCCCAACTTCTTCTGGTGTAAGTGGACATCTTCCTTGTCGCCTTTGCTTTTCCGGGTTAGTTACCTGCGATTAGAAATCCGCAATATTTAA
This sequence comes from Eutrema yunnanense, assembly GCA_002933935.1. NCBI lineage: Eukaryota > Viridiplantae > Streptophyta > Magnoliopsida > Brassicales > Brassicaceae > Eutrema > Eutrema yunnanense. The sequence goes on from PKML01016274.1 coordinate 384,620, forward strand.
CTCGTTGGTTCCAACAAAAAGAAGAAAATAGAGGGTATTGGGCACATATAAGATTTGTAGCCCCACATGTAAAGTTTTCCATCTCCTTCTGATTGACCCCAACTCTTTTTTCTCCTTCTCACCACCGCCATAGTAACATCCCGAGAAGGCAAGCATATCGGGTTCAAACCTAAGGTGTAAAGCAATGTAGTGTTTGCTCCTTAACCGCATTCGTCGGACTAATTCGTTACCCATTTTACGAATGGGATCAGTGAACTTAAGCGCATGATAGTTTACTCTACACCTCAGCTTCTGCAAATCATCTCTCAACTTGTTTGAAAGTCTGTAATCAAATTTATTCAATTGAACTGCCTGAAACAAACATTTACAAAACCAAAACCATACATAAGCATCAAAAAGAAAGATGCAACTTTTAAATGCTAAGAAACAAAAGGATTGAGAGATAAGCAGGAGAACTTACATGCCTTTTCTGAAGAACAGGTAATACCCGATTAATATAACATTTCTCATTGCATTTTCTCGGTACACGCATTCTGCTGGGACTCCACGTTCGACCACCTTTCTGTGGAAGTTGCTCTATGATTTTGACGTCTTTTGAGAGAAATGACATAAACCAATCAACATCGAAAATATGCGAGAAGTCACTGCATAAAAGCACAGAACCAGATGTTACTAAGATGCACAAAGTTTTGATTTTTACAAAAGCCAAAGAAAATCTAAGCAAGAACCTGGCATCTTTCCAGTAAGATTTCTGGTCTAACTTTGGAATAACAAGAGTAGCGTTTAGAATTCGTGCGGCAACAACAGCATCTACAATCTGAAAGAAGCAATTGCATATTGTCAAACTCAAAACAAGATTTCAGAAACAAGAAAAAAAAAGATTACCATAAGCTCAGTCAGAGAGAGCTAAAGGAACTTACTCCAGTTCGCTGTTGGTTTAAACCACCACTAGTGGCGATTGCCAAGTATCGATCATTTCTAGTAATTGCTTTAGAATCTGCAGTAAGAAATCAAATGTAATGTGACTAAATTACAAAACCCCCCTGAAATTCAGAAACTAGTAGTGGCTGATTCTAGCTGACTACGATATTCAAGCTTTCTATGCTAAACTCTCACTAGTTTTCATAATCTCTAAACACCAAAATAACGAAAAAGTAAACAACTTCACGCACTTGGGAACTTGATGCTTGCATTGCAACAACCGTAAAAGAATTCAGCATTCCATGAACGCCAGATATCACGATCCGATCTCCCTCCACCTCTCTGTTTCGTTCAAAACAAACACAAACCCCAAAAGAGCCCAGTTACGGAAGATGCAAAAATCCAGACTTTGCAACAAAACAACATCAGAAAATGCATTTGGGTAGATGATAATCAAATAGCAAAACCTAAGAAATGAATTAAAACCCCTAACCGGAACTCTGAAAACCACAGCTGTGTTCTTCTCATCATTGGCTCCATAGTTAATCTGCTTCTGCAATTAAACAATGGCATTAGAGAGAGAGAGAGAGAGAGAGAGAGAGAGATCACAATTTCATACACAAACTCTAAAGTCTAGAGAGAGAGAGAGAGAGTACGGAGATGCGGCGATCGGAATCATCAGGAGGAGGGGAAAAGATGGAGAGAAGAGCGAAGAGGATGAGGAGAGCTCCGGAGACGGCGCAAATTAGAGGGAGGAGACGGCGGAGACGGTTATAGTAATTGTAGCGCCGCCGCTGGAAAGCCATGGAAGGCTGTACGTGCGGCGCTATTACCTTCGCCTCTACGCCAGAGAGAGAGGTAATCGAGAAAAATTCGGTTCCAACGGAGGAACAACACAAAAGTCCTTCACTTTTTAGAGAGTGGTATCGAAATAAAAAAAAAAACACGTTTGTCTATTGTAATTTCCTCTTAGTTTTCACGACATCGCCATCACCATCACCACAACAATCATTAGAGATTCTCTCTCGCTTCATCAATTTTTATGTACCTGAGAGAGAGAGAGAGAAAGGTTGGTTTTTTATTGTTTTTGTATATTTCTGGGACTCTGAAAGAAATGAGGCACCGCCTCCAGCACTTCCTTCTAACAGCTTTTTATATATATATGAATATGACCTATATAATTATATATTAATTAATTCATTAATTACAAAATTAGTTTAAGATTTTGATAATGATATTATTAGCTGGATTTTTTAAAATTATTCTATTTGTTGCTCTAGTTTGTTTTGATTGTTAAATCTTCTTGTTTTGCTTAATTATACTAATGATGATGATGACATCATTGTTAATTACTAATAATAATTCAGAATTGATTTATCGAATGATTTGATAATTTTAGCATTCTTGGAAACTCTCATCTTTTGACAGTAGAGCCAGTTACAAGATCTGTTTCTTCTTCTTTTTTATTTCTTTCCCCCCCCAAACAAGCTTTGTTTCTTTGAATCACTTTAGAACTTTAAAAACCATTACTGTCTCTGAAACATAAATTAGTGTAAATATTACTCTTTGCTTTATCATCCTGTGTGTTCTCTTATTTACTTACTAGTAAAAAGAAGAATATTTGAAATTACTATTTCAGTTATTAACTTTTGCTTTTGAGTGAAAGTGAACAATGGCGTGAACTAGGAAAGAAAGTATTACTCTTTTTGTCTGCCTTTTTGCCAGTTTCCGTTTGCTTGGTGTTGTCACCATCGATGAACAAAATTGGTGTGAGCCGGTTTAAGAGTTCTTTGGATTCTTAACGGTTTGTGATCATTTAATCTAACCGAGTACTGATCCGGTTCAGTATAGTTGCTTAAGCTTTTTAGATTATTTATTCACACGCAAATGATACTTTCTTGTTACAACTTACAATGTGAACTCCTTAGTTTCAAGTTTTCAACTTTCCAACCAAAGATTGGAGAATTGTGATAAGTTCACTCATTTGTAATAATTCCGTCAATCACACACTAACAAGTAATAAAACATAATAATCCGACCCCTAATAAAATCGATTTATATAATATGTATGTGCTCAGCACGACTTCCTAAAGCTACAGTTTAGTTTATATTATTTTTATTGAAAAAAAAAATAGTTAACGAATGTCAGTAAAGAACAAAAACAAACGATTATTACGAAAAACAAAAGATTTAAGGATTGATTCCCTAAGATAATACTAATACTAATATATCTCTACCCACTTGCCATCAGATTCAACTCTAGCAGAATCCTAGAGATCTAACTTTCCATAATTACTACTTCATACCGGTTTTATTTATTTATTTCAGAAAGATACAACTTGGTTTATTTTAAAACAATAACACTCCTGTTCCATGATAAATTTAAACTAGTACAATGATTCCGGTTTAGCTTAACCAACATGATAAGGAAGTACGTGGTATAAAAAAAGCTTACCAATTTCATAACTTGCTTCTGCCTTTCTTTGATAAGCTTCCCATAGCCTTCGCCTTGGTCCTCAGAACAAATTTCTGGACTTTCCCAGTCGATGTTTTAGGAAGATCCTCAAACACAATACTCCTCGGAGCCATATAATGCGGAAGCCGCTCCCTGCAATAGCTTATAATCTCCTCGGCACTGGCCTTAGACCCGTCTTTAAGCTTCACAAATGCACAAGCAGTCTCACCCCAATACTCATCAGGCCTCCCAACTACAGCTGCTTCAAGAACACAAGGATGAGTGAACAGAACTGATTCGACTTCAATCGAGCTAATGTTCTCTCCTCCAGAGATTATAATGTCTTTCGACCGATCTTTCAGCTCTATGTAACCATCAGGGTGTTTAACGCCTAAGTCCCCACTCCAAAACCAACCTCCTTTAAAAGCTTCCTTGGTTGCTTCAGGGTTCTTTAAGTAACCATTCATCACCGTGTTTCCCCTGAAGACAACTTCACCCATAGATACACCATCAGCTGGCAAACTTCTCATGGTTACGGTATCTTTAACCTCTATTTCCTCGATCCCCAAATGATTCACGCCTTGCCGGGCTTTCATTTTCGCCTGTTCTTCTCTAGGCAAAGAGTCCCACTCAGGTTTCCATGTACAGATTGTGCCAGGTCCATAAGTTTCGGTTAACCCATAGGAATGAAACATAGAAAACCCCAACTCTTCCATCATGAAAATCACATGAGCCGGTGGCGGTGCAGCACCCGTTATAAACGACACCTTCCCGGGAAGCGGTTTCTTCTCGGATTCAGAGGCGTTGACGATCATATTCAATATTGTGGGTGCACCTCCCATGTGAGTGACCTTGTGCTGGGAAATGTTATCAAATATACCCTTTGCGGTTACATTCCTCAAACATATATTAGTCCCACCGATTGCGGTAACACCCCACAATAAGCACCAGCCATTGCAATGAAACATTGGATTAGTCCATAGATAAGTAGGCGACGAGTGCATTTCGTTGAGTATAACCAAAGCCAGAGAGTTCAAATAAGCACCTCTGTGACTAAAAACAACACCCTTGGGGCTTGAAGTGGTGCCTGATGTGTAATTAAGAGAGATAGCATCACACTCATCTTTTGGTCTTTTAACTTGGAAATCCGAGTTCCCCATGGCCACAACATCTTCGTATTCCATCAATCTCTTCTTCTCCGCCGAAACAGGTTGAACAAGAGGCTCTTGGATCAAGACCAAAAGCGGGGCCTTTTCGCCGTTCTTTGAGAGGATTTCACAAGCTCCTTGAGCAATTGGGAGAAACTGATGATCTGCGAAAAGCACTTTTGTCCCAGAATGTCTGAGTAAAACTGCCACAAGTGCGGAATCATGGCGAATGTTGAGTGTACAGAGCAAAGCCCCAGCCATGGGAACACCATAATGCAACTCAACCATAGCTGGAACGTTTGGGGCCAATACTGAAACCTGATAAATTGTGAGGATCAGAAACGTGTGATGGTCAAATTCGAGTAGATTGAAAACTAAATCTCATCATTCTTAGGGATGAATTTGAAGCTTGAGAAATAAATACTAGTTATTAGCGATTCGAGAACAAGCAAGATCTTCAAGTTGGGAGATAGATGCATGCAACCAAATCATAAATCAATGCGAAATCGGTGAAAGAGAGAAAATCTGACCACATCGCCGGAACAGATCCCGAGGTGGGAGAGAGCGGAGGCGATTCTGACGCAGCGGTCACGGGTCTGCCGCCACGTGTAGGAGACGGGGCCATAAACGACGGAGATTCTGTCAGCGTAGACGACGGCAGATCGATCCAGGAAACTGATCGGGGTGAGAGGAACGTAGTTCGCCGGAGACTTGATAGTTCCCTCCATACTCTCTTCTCTCTTTTTTTTTTTTGCTCAGTTTCAAAAGTGAGTTCGGTTCCTATCCCCTAACCAAACCGAATACCCAATTATAGCAGTTGAATACTGTAATTACATAAAATTATTTATTAGTCGTATTGAATTGAATAAAATTACAAAAAGATAAAAACAACACACACACACAAGAAAATAAAACAAAACCATTTTACTGTTCATCAATAAAAAAAAAACCACAAATATCATTAAAAATATAAAGAAAAAAAAACATAGCATGTCAACGACTGGGCATAATAAACGAACCGAATGAAACCGAACTGGTTATGGTTACTTCACAATAACCGAATGATTTTTTTTTTTATCTATTGGTTATGATAACCGAATGGTTATTAACCGATAACCAATGGGTATCCATGTATATATAAATATATATATATATATGTTTTTCCCCTAATTAACCGAAATAACCGAACCGAAATAACCGAAACTAACTGAAATAACCAAAACATTTCGAAATGTAACCGAAATATTTTGAAATTTAACAACTTAACCGAAACTAACCAAAAATATTTGAAATTTAACCGAAAGATTTCAGTTACCAAACGGTTATTAATTGTGATAACCATACCGAATCGAACCGAATGGTAACCGAACCGAAAACTGTTACTAATCGAATGGATAGTAAATGACATAACCGAACATAACCAATAACCGAACCGAACCGAATAACCATATGCCCACAACAACCGCTCAATGCTCCAAACGCCCATATTTTTTAGTGCTTGTAACCGTCCAAAAATCAACCTTCAACCGCCCAAACCATCCTCCAACCACCCATTTTAAATGTTTGTTTCAACTATGGTTCTAAACGTTTTTTTTTTCCAACCACCCTTGCTGATTGATGGCATTTGAGCGGCTCGTTTGCAATCGCAGCGTTTGAATGCAACCAATTGGACCTAAAGAATTTGAAGATTGATCAGGCTCTACAAGCATTTGTAGCAAAATTGGAAACAAATAGCACTAAATGTCGAAAAGATAAGAGCATGTTTGACCAAGATTATCGGCCACATGGGCTTCATTTTCTAATTCTCTTGTCGAGTGAATTGAATACATATACATGCACAACCATTTTCTGAATCTCTTGTCGAGTGAATTGAATTGAATTACAAAAAGATAAAAACAACACACACACACACACATAAAAGAAAAAAAAAAACGATTTTTACTGTGCATACAATAAAAATCTACAAAAAAACAACAATACAAAACCCCAAATATCATTAAAAATATGAAGAAAAAAAAACCTATCATGTCAACAACCGCTCAATGCTCCAAACGTCCAATTTTTTTGGTGTTTGTAACCATCCAAAAACCTTCAACCGGCTCGTTTGCAATCACAGCGTTTGAATGCAATCAATCGGACCCAAAGAGTTTGAAGGCTGATCAGGCTCTACAAGCATCTGTAGCAAAACTGGAAACAAATAGCACTAAATGTCGAAAAGATAAGAGCATGTTTGACCAAGATTATCGGCCACATGGGCTTGATCAATTTTGAGTTGAATTAAGATATTAGTATATTACGAACGATCTAAGACATAAAACCTGTTTTTTTTTTTTTTTTTGGTTTATCAAATGTAAGATAACTCAGCATTCAAAACGAACATCGTCTATAATTAGAACTTTGAGTCTTTGGAAGATGCAACTCTCTCAAGTCAAGCTAAAGTGAAGTTTCTAAAAGACATGATCAGAGTAGAAAAGTGTTAAGAGAATCTATGGTGCAATAGTAACTATAGAAGAGTATGATGACACTCATGCGTAGCTGAGTTGCTTGGTGTCTCTTAGGTCGTGAGCAGAAGATAGACGAGTCCTTTTAGATATTCCACAATTTCAGATCCTCCCAGCTTCGAAGTTCCAAATACTCTATCCACAAAAGTGATCGGTACCTGCGGATGAAGACGAGCACCAGAGAAGAATGAAATATAGTTTAAAAGGGAATTGAAATCACAAGTAGATATATACATATATGAAGAGAGACCTCTTCAATATGGTATCCTTTTCTGGTAGCACGAACGATCATCTCCATCTGAAAGACATAACCTTTACTCACACATGAGCTAATCACATCTTCAAGCACTGATTTCTTGTATAGCCTTTTAAATAAAGAGGTGTGGAGGTTAGTCATTAAGCTATCGAATGATTCAGGAAAAAGATGTACAAGTTCGTTGAATTTTACCGGAATGATCCAGTTAAGTCAGAAACACCAGGCCATAAAAGTGTTTGAGCTAGCACATTTGCTCCCCTGCTAGTCAGTTTCCGCATAAGATTCCACCCGTGTACACCACCACCTTTTACATATCGTGTACCGGTTACTATACTTGCATCTGTCTCTAATTGTTTCCTTCATGATGTAGACAACAAAAGAAAGTCAACTGAATATCATTATAAGCTTATGAATTTTGTAAGAGATAAAGAAACTCTACTTACTTGATGAAACTTGGCAAATACTTTGGCTGCGCAAGGGAAAAGTGAGTTAGCTCAACAAAAAGACAAGAAAACGAAAAAAAACTCAATCAGTTGGTGGCTCTTACATGATGTGAAAGATCAGCATCCATGATTACAATGAAATCACCCGTAGCATGCTTCAAACCATGGATATATGCAGTTCCTGAGATCGATCATGCCAAGAAGATTAATCCCTTCTGGTTAAGCAAAATTAGAAGATGATAAAGTATGAAATTACATACCTAAGCCAAGCTTTTTGGCTCTAGCTCTTAAAAGCTGCATCATTGAAAAGACAAACACGAGTTCAACTGAAGAGAAGAATGCAAAAGGAAATGCCCAAATAAATTACATACTCAAGGTCCGAACTCGTCATTATACTCACTATGCGGTCTTCACCATACAATTGCTGCAGTTGCTTGACAATTTCTTGTGTGCCATCAGGGCTCCCATCATCCACAACTATTATCTCAAAATCAACATCCCTAAACCATACAAGAAGCGGCGAAACAAATCATTTCATCGTTTCTTCTTTTGTTGTTGTTGTTGCAATGGTAGATTTTCTTAATAACTTTTTGACAGAGAAGAGTCTACTTAACAAGTGCAAAACAATTTCTTATATGCCACCACAACCACAATCTGAGATGAGGACAACATCTAGCTTCTGCTCATTCTCCGATCACTAAATCAGAGGTTCTATAAACAACATGAAATTACTTCTATACTGTTTGAGGGATCGTTACACTGGGTTTCTAGCTCAATCACGAACTTTGGATCTGCATGTTACAATGTAAAACCATGATCGGAAATTTTCGGAGATCCATTACTCCTGATCCTTTAGGGGGGAAAATCAGAAATACTGAAGCACTAATCGGCGATCAGATTCGAATTAAACAATTCAGTCAAATGGGATCCAGAATTCGATATAGAAAACCCAGTTTGAAAAATAAAAAATTTCGTCGGAAGACCGATTATGAGATTCAACAAATATTCATTTACCGTAGATGCTTGAAGATGAGGTAGACTATAAGAGCGATATTGAGGCGCTCGTTGTAGGTAGGAACGATTATGCTATACTTGTACTTTTTCTCTCCTTTCGTCTCCTTCTCTTCCGCCATAGCAGCCGGAGAATTCTCCGATCAAAACCCTAAGTAATTTGAAAAATCTCCCGGCGAGTTTTGCAATGGAGCTTCCTTCGTTTTTTAACCAGCCGATCGGCTCTGTGAAATCGGCCGCCGTCTGTACAAAAACAGGGGATAAAATACAATCAAGTTAAAAATAAAGGGAGTAAAAAGCAATTTCTTAAATTGGGCCTTATAAATATTAAGGGGCCCAATATAAGCCCGAAATAAACCAGGAGAGCTTTAAAACAGCTAAAATCGTCCTTAGCAACTGAATCGCTCACCTTCCTTCCGCCATTTTTTTTTTTCTAGGTTGCAGAGTAAAACGGAAGGTCTTAATTAGGGTTTTGCAGAGAGAGAAAGATGAGCCGAAGTTTGGGAATACCGGTGAAGCTTCTTCACGAGGCGTCTGGTCATATCGTGACGGTGGAGCTAAAGAGCGGCGAGCTCTACAGAGGAAGCATGATCGAGTGTGAGGATAACTGGAACTGCCAGCTCGAGGACATTACTTATACTGCCAAGGTAATCTACAGTCTACATCAAATTTACCGATTCATTATATTGGGGACAGTTTTTTGAACCATGGACTTTGATGTTAGTGCTGTGAAAACCCTAGATTTGGCGAGCCTGGAAAAAAATTTCATAGTAGTTTTGATTGCTTATTCTTATATGAGTGTAGAAAATTCGTTTATTCTTCCTGGGTGATTGTGAATCGTTGAAATTCTGGCGGTATAAAACGTTAGGATGGTGATCTCAGTAGCGACGCATGAGATGTATTTAAAATCTTACGAGTATGGTACTAATCAGAGTAGCTAAATATCGTATTGGTCTATGGGGCATGTGAAAATCTATTCTGCAAGGAATGTTCTACTTTTTTACTTGTAATGTTAAATTCAAAGTGCATAAGTTGCTCTTTCGGATCATAGTGGTCAAGGGGAAATATCGAACGTTTCATGTTCCTTGAGATTATCTTGAGTATTCTCAAGGTTTGAATAAAACCTGTGTTTCTTTTTTGGGAAAAGAACTCCTTGAAGTTTCCAGTTCCAAATCTCAGAATCATATATTCACTCCTAAAGTGTTATTTCTCATAATTAATCTTTCGGCATATGTGTATTTCAAATACGACTTAATGGGTTCTCTTGTTGATTGTCACTGACCTTTTGTTGTGGGTTTTCCAATGTTGTGTTACAGGATGGTAAAGTATCACAGCTTGAGCATGTCTTTATTCGAGGCAGCAAAGTCAGGTGCTATATTAAACACTTCTTTTGACTTGTGCTTGTTTCCTATTTTATGTATAATTCATGGGATCATTCTTGTATTAGTGATTGACCTATGGAGAGATATTGACAGGTTTATGGTCATACCAGACATTCTCAAGCAGGCTCCGATGTTCAAGCGTTTAGATGCTAGAATCAAGGTATATGATTTCTGAACCCTTGATGCAGAAAGATATTAGATTGTCTATGTATATCCTCAATATACTTAATTCCTTACTTGCTTAACTGTTGCAGGGTAAGAGCTCATCCCTGGGTGTTGGCAGAGGTAGAGCGGCAATGCGAGGAAAAGTAAGTTCATCTCTCCCTCTCTCTCTCTCTCTCTCAAGACATCATTTTAGGAAGTTTGACAAAATCCTTGTTTGTCCTTAATGCTTCTTTCTTCTTTGTCACTACTAATTGTTGGATCTATGTGCTGTTATCGTAAAGGTTCCGGCTACTGGGCGTGGAACTGGAGGAAGGGGAGCTGTACCACCTGTGAGGAGATGATTGAATTTACGCTCAACATGTAAGCTTCGATTCTGAGACAAAGCCGGCCTCTCTTGCGTCTGTTATTTACTGCTTTAGAATTCACTGTAAAACCAATGTTCTTCTCTAGCAAGAGAGAACAGAGAGATATGTCCAGATGCACTAGTAGTTCTGTATTTTGGGATACTGAGATGTTTAAACATTGACAAGTTTTCGTTTTGATATGTTTTTGCGCATTCTTTCATTTCTGGCAGTAGATAAGGCAAAGCACATGTTTTCCAAAAAAGTCGTAATAAGACAAAGCTCGGCTAAATTAAAGGAACAAGATAATGAGCACAAGAGGTAGATATGACAGCGGCTAAATCTGTGAGACACATGCTTTGGACTAAGGTGGATTATAACAATTTAGATGGCTATTTGGGAAAATAGTATTTCCCAAAGAGAACAAAATTTTATTTTTTGTTTGCGGTATTTTTTGTTTGCGGCGTTTTGTCATTTTCCCGAATAACAATCCAAACAAGACCCCCAGTGACTCGCAGGATATATAATCTATTAAAACAGAGTACGCTATTTTGTGTCCAAACAGAAAAAAATGAAAATAAATCTATTCTTATTTTGGATAATTTTTAAACTTTAGATTTTTGTGGATAACTATCCTGTTTCCAAACAGAATTATTTTGTTCAATTAAAAATTTATTTAATTAATCTGATTCGAGTAGTTTAATTAATTAATTAATCTGATTATATATATATATTAATTTTAATTCGTAATTAGGAAAATTCAAACTATGCCAGATATTAAATTAAATATTAAAAATTATAAATAAAATCGATTATTTCAAAAATATGTAAATTAAATATTTCAAAAATAATTTAAATTTTTATTACTATTTTGTTACGAAAATAATATTAGTTATTTTGAATTTAGATTATGCAAAATATTTTAATAATCAAATTTTTTTGAATGATACATATTCAAAATTAACAATTTTTATTAAAAGATAATATTAAAATTTGAATTTAATGTAGATTTTCTGAGATTTCATCAACAATTACAAGAATTCAGAATAATAACAAAATATGTTTATTTCTAAATTTAAATCTTATTTATACAATCAAATTTATAATTGAATATTTTTCAAACTGAAAAGAATATATTATTTATTAGATTTGCACAACCATAAATGTGATCATGCACATGGACAACATTCAGTTACTAATACATATTCAATATTTTTAATTTACATATATAAAAT
>PKML01016274.1:396614-407612 GCA_002933935.1 Eutrema yunnanense
AAGTTTTTTCAAGATCTTAGAAGTATGCACTGTGACTAACTTTCTGAGTTAAATCAGGAAAAATTTTCCTTTACTATGGATAAGAGATTTTAACCATTAGATTTTTGTGGATAGCTATCCTGTTTCCAAACATAATAATTTTGTCCAATTAAAAATTCATTTTTTGGAGATAAAATTTCAAATACAAATCATAATATTTTAAACCATTGATATCACAGAAGTTTTAATTTTGGTTATATTTTATATTTTAATTTAATTCCAAAAATTTAAAAAATAATATTTTAGATGTTCTTAAATATAGATTATACTATTTACCAAAAATCAGAAAAATTAGTTATTATTTTCAAAAATAATAAATCAGATACTAATTTAGATTTAATGTAAATATTCGAATCTAAATAATATTTCCATAATAACACAGATGATAAACAAATATGTTATTGTATTTTTTTTATCATAATCAATCATCTTAAAAGTTCAAATATTCGAAATTAGTAAATATTATATTATACGGTAATATGATGGGCTGGTTAGGGTTACGTTTTTACGGGTTTGCTTGTCAAAAGATCCAATGTAGTAGGCTGATTTGAGTCAGATTAAAAAAACGGGTTAGCATTTTAACACTCATAAATATAGTAATCTAAATTCACATAATAATAAAATTTAAAAAATAGGTCAAAAAATTTGGATAGCTAAAATAATTAATTTTAAATCATACATGTCATACCATAAATATATTTTTCCATACAATATAAAAACCATAAAAGATATTTAAAAAAATTGTCACTCGCCCTCAATGTGAATTAAAATAACTCGGATGATAATCATATTAGATTTTAGAGATTTTAAGTTGAAAATATCAAACAAAATTGTTTAAATTCTGCTAAAGTTTATGATTCTAACTTAAATCATAAAAACATTTATGTTATAAATTTTATTTTAATATATTAAATAAATGTTTTGAAATCCGACACATGAAGCAAACCGAAGAATCCTTCGAGCCACCGGATCCATAGGTTAACCAGGTTTGATGCGGTCCGACCGCAATCAACAATTAATGAAATTATATATATACACACACATATATATAAGTATAAAAACTAATAGATCACTAAGATATGTTTAAAAACGATATGTCTAACTGACAAAGTAATTTTTTGTTTGATAAAGTATTTATTCACAAACGGAAGAAGATCATAAAGTACCAGAATGTAAAATCTGAATGACTCAATAAAAACAATAAAGAAAACCCTCTGATTGAATTATTATGGAACCATGATCCGTCCAGATCAACGATTAATATGTCCAGTTCACGGTTATTTGCTGAGTTTTTACGGGTTTTATTGGATTTTATAATATCGAGTTTTAAAGCTATAACAGAAAATCTAGTTTGACTTAAAAGTTTAGAGGTTCCTGAGTGCCATCCACAAAAATGAACCATAGAATAAAATACTCCCGAGTGTTTTACAACAATTCTATACATGTAATTTTAATGGTGATGCTTCAGAAGCTGAATGTATAAAGCATGATATCAAAAGAAGTATTGTATCTTTTTATTCTCTCTCAAGTGAAGAAAGATCTAAAGACCTTACAAGAGAAGAAGAACCGAACCAACAATTGTACATCTCTCATCTCCCATTTGGGCAACTGAAGTTGCTCTCTCTCTCACTCTAACAGTAACTCTTTTTGTTTTCCAGACACTCGAGTTAAGTCATATTAGATTTTGTGTCGCTTGATTTTATTACAGTTTTTCCTCCATTAAAGCAAAAATCCAGCTGGTTCAGTTCTGGCAGCATAAGAGAACTTTGATGTGTTGTACTTCCTGTGAACTCCTGTCAGCTTCCCTGTTCCTGCCTTGTGATGGAAAGCAACCATCTTTCTTGCGCATGCCCTGGAAAAACAAAAAGAAACAAAAGCCGATTTTCAGAATTAGAATTATCACGTATCGGTTTTTAAACGAAATTCAAAATGACTTGTGTGATTCTTACAGTAGCTGTTCTTCCTTGTACCCTGTGTGAAACTCACAGGTTTTGCTCCATTCCTCAAATCCATTAAGTGTACACTGAGCAGTGTAGATTGCCGAGGCTGCTAGCTTGGACGGAGGATACTCCAACATCTCGTACTCCACGAGGCAAAGCTCGATGATAAAAAACGATAAAACCTCTAGCTGGAACCACAATTGTATATCACACACAGCTTTAGATATGAAGCCCTGATGGTTTCCTTGAAATAAAAGAGCTTTTAAAAAAAAAAGAGATATAAACCTTTTTCTCAGATAGGGCAGCTTTGAGAAACCGTCTCATGAACACATACGGAGTAGGCAAAGAGAAATTGAATTGCAAGGTGTTGGCCATGAGTTTCTCCTGCAATAGAAGCCAAAAAAGGTCAACTGAAACTGATATTTACCATATTTAGATTAATGATCAAGAGAAAATAATGTTCACCATATCTAGTACTTCTCTTCTAGTGTAAGCTTTGTCAGAGATCAAGATGAGATCATCTACTACTGGAACTGAGACTTCTTCGTATTTACAAGCTAGCAACAAAGCAGTGACACCAACAAGCTGAAGCTTTTTCCTCACGATTTGATGAACCGCAAGGAATCTATCGATGACATTGATTGTGAGATAAAGAGTTTCTTCCATCAGTTCAAACTTGTAGTGCACCTGCTCAAAAAAAATTCAAGTAAATTTATCATGATGCACATTGAAAAACAACAACAATGAAATTAAAATGCCTATTTGGTCTGGATCTATCTACCTCAATCAACCAGTCAATGAGGATCCCTCTCATCCTCTCATTAAGATCTTGCTGATTGTCCATATAGTTAGGAGGAACGCAACTATGTTCCTGTAGAATCATAAGAAAGGTTCAAACATAAAATCAGGATCGTGAAACTAGAAGCCCATTGACGATACAGAACAACAAAATTACGTGTTAAACTTCAGCTAGGAGACTAGGGTGTACATTTATCACAGTTCATTCAGAAAAGGTTACGGATCATTATAATTTTGGGAAGGAGTGACTATAGTGATAGAACGACGATGATAAAAAAATTCGACGAATTCATGGAAGGGATGTTTCCAGGTAAGGGTGGTCATTAGAGTTTCAAAAGTTGAATCATTTGCATCACAAGGATACCTCTAATATCATAAACTAGACTGATCTTGAACCACGAAATGTAAACACAAACAGAGTCCTTCTTATTTACTGAAAAATCCTGAATTTTAACATTGAGAAGAGAATAGAACACAAACAATATCATCAAATACTCTTAATGTCGAGTTTTGGGTTGATGCCTAAGTACACACAACAATACGACTTCTCACATTGTATGAGCCATCCGACCAAGTAAGAGACGATAAAGAACAGCAAAATTTCAAGTTACCTCAACTTTCTTGTAAAACTTGTGTATATCACCGATATATTCAACTACGGCTAGAGGATTCTTCTCATCGCAAGCGTCAATATTGATCACTCGCTCTTCTTTTTCATCTGCATCTTCCATTTCAATCTCCTCTTCCTTTGGAAGAAACAAGCAATGTGAGTTAGCTTCCACAAAACACAAGGGTCAAGAACTTAAGATAATAATATAAATACCATCTGGTCAATCTCCTCCATCATTGCTTCAGTGTGTTGTACAAACATTGGCTTATTAAAGTCGTCTCCTTCTTCCTTATCACTATCATCCACATCGATATTAATCCTCTCTTCTCCTTCACTTGGAACCGAGTCTGATTTCTTAGTTTCCTAAGATTAAAAGAGGATGAAAATCAAAAATTCTGGGCATGTCATTGTTCTAACTTAACACACATATTTAATAGTGTCACTATAGAGTACCTCCTCCTGGATTTGTGGCTTATTATCTGCTAACTGAGCAGCAAACTTCCTAAACCGACACAGAGTAGTAAAAACTTGTTAATCAGACAATGTGAGACATTAAAAGTAGACAAGAGTGAAGATCTATCTAATGTACCTAGTGATTGGCCGATGCAGAGGTGGTTTGTTACAGATGGCATTCCTTCTGCAAAATCAGATAAAAATGTTGGATTCCTAAGAATCAAAATCAAAGGGGAAAAAAAGCTAATCTCAGTGAGCACTTACTCGGAAAGTGATCTCTTGTTGTTGACAGCATAAGGGTAAGACGGAGCTTCAATGATGTTCTTGTTAATGGTACTGAGAGCTCTCCGGGTCGGCCCTGTATTCGCCGCCGGCATGATCTTTCCTCCTCCGCCTGCACCATGTAAATCTCCTTTAAATCAATTTGGGAAGAAACAAAAAGTAATCAACAACGATGATTTGATTTTGATTAAGAAATTAATCGATTATGGGTACCTTGGAGATTCATGGATCCAACTAATCCAAGGCTATTCTCATCAGATTTACCCATCTTCTTCGTTATCTGCGGAGGTTTTTAATTGGAGTATTAAATCTCTCGAAATCAAATTCAAAATCCAAACATCCCCAACTTAAAAGCAGGGTTTTTTAAAATTGAAAAAACAAAACCAAACAAAAACAAAAAAAACTGTCTTTGACTCTTGACAATCGAACCCTTCAGATCCGGTTTACTAATCTCAAAATACCCAATCAAGAACAAGACCTAATCCCAAATACCCAGATGACTAAAACCCCAAAATTGAAAATAAAAAAAGTCACCTTCCGCCGTCAATTCAAAGAACCACCGCGAAATTAAGTCAACGCCTGATCACAAAATCAAACCAACGAACTCTTCCAACCCAGAAAAATCTCCTAAACCTTTATAGTCTTTCCCCTTGGATCCAGTTGATCAAACAACGGAGAGAAAGAGAGAACTTTCAGCAAACCCAGAACCGATATCGCTCTCTTTCTCTCCAATCGCTACGTTTTGAAGATCCCTCTCACTCTTACTCTCAGTCTCTCTCTCTCTCTCTCAATATATGGGCAAGACCAAGAAAGAAGAAGAGATTAAAAAAAAAAAAAGAGGCTGATATTAGAGATTTGAAGACGAGAATTTTATTTAGATTTAACGGCTAGTTAATATCAGCCGTTGGATCATTCCGCAGATCATAACTTGCCTTCTTCGAATTTGTTTTTTTTTTGGGTAAATAAATTAACTTGCGTCCATCTTCTATGAATTTTCAGTTTTTTTCACTCAAACGACTATCATTTGTTTTTTTTTGTCTTTCTCACTTTTTTCAAAATTTTCAGTTTTTCTCTTTCTCTATATTAGGAAAGACACCTATTATTACTATGTAATATACATTTCTATATAAGAATAAATACTTCTATTTGTATGAAAAAAGTATCCTTAAAAATGATATATTTGAAATTTGTCTTCTTTGACGGTTTGACCAAAAGACAAATTAATATTAACCTCAAGATAGTGATATTCTTTGTTGAGCAAAAATCTTGAAATGTTCATTAAAATAGTGGAGTAATTCGTTATGGGAATAAGATATATACACACTTTTACATAATAATGGCATTTATTTACTACATCTTCGAGTATATTTCAAAATGAGATACTTATGTGGCTACATTACTACCACTGGCCACATTTAGATCATTGGGTTTCTAGCCAAAATCACAATAATGACTTCTTGCTTTTATTTGCATAGACATTAAATAACTTGATATGCTTTTGGTCTTCGGCTTGAATTAATTAGTGCTACGATTTCTTGTTCCTCATTTTGTTTATTGGCATGCATCTCTAATGTATCACTCCATTTTTTACTCCGTTTTAGAGAATTGAATTTTATTTCAATTCTATTTTTTACTCTAAAATGAAGTGATGAACAAAAAAATAGAATAAACTTATTTGTTACTTTATTATATTTTGAGTAATCCTATTAACTATTCTATTAGAGTGAGATATGAAGTCGAATTGGGGAGGATTTTGCTTTAAACTCTATTTTAAAGTGAAATTTACAGTGAGATTGGAAATGGTCTACGAAAACATATATATATTCTAAATTGCTTCGTGTATATATATGATCATAGTTTATTATGAGCTTCCTCCTGCTCTTGTAAATTCTTTTGTTCATCATTTTGTTCTTGTGGATTATCTTCTTGTGTAGCTTCCGGTTTCTTGCTCGTGGACTGCTGATACATAACTCCACCAAACATACAGATCAAGAGTCCCAAAGTTCCAATGAAGGTTGAGTGTTTATCCCATATAACCAGATTGATCACAACTGTTAACAGTTTGTTCACAATGCCAAGAACCGTAAACCCGGTAGCTGAAATCCCCCGGCGACACTAAAAATCGAAGAAAGAGATAGCAAAACCGAAAAAAACAAGATAAACACACTGACAAAACCACCGAGAAACTGTACTAGTCAGGCTTATCACTGATCTCATGCCTTAGTTTATGCCGCTCAAATGGGAACAAGAGAAGAGCCTCGAGGTTATTGTAAAGCATAAGACCCCAAGACCCAAGTGTTTAACCCGATGGCCGTAACCACGTGCTTGATGTAGACAAGATCTATAGACATGCTCACAAGATACGCAATAGCCCAGCTATAAGCTGTGACTGTAAACTGGTAATCAGTGAGCACGTAGAGCAAGCTTCCTCCAAGGATACTTTAGCAAAAAAAAAGCTTCTTCCAAGGATGGTAGCGAGAGAGATCCATGTCTTAAGAGATAGCCAAGGCTAGTTCAAGAAAAGGGTCTCTCCAACGGCGATGAAAACGGGAACAGCTGAACGGAACACGATAAAAGTGTCGACGTTAGAGTGGAGTAGAAGCTCACTGTTGGTGAAAAGTGAGAGATAGAACATGATTGTTGCAGGAAGAAACCTCCACATGGTTAAGAGATTGAGAGGATCGTGGTCGATGAGCTTTAACTGGCATAGTAAGACACCAGGGTAAGGGAATCTCATGATTGCCCATTTGTTGATGATTGAGAGAAGTGATGCTGAGATGCAATAACCTGTAGCTACACCATACACAGAGGCTTGATGAAACAAACCACTGTACCAAGGCTGCTTTGTTCCTTGAACCTCTCCTGAGTGTTTTTAGTCTCTTGTAATTAATTTCCATTTAATGTACATATATTTAATACAATTGTTATTCTTTACGCTTTCTCAACTACTTCCTCTGTTTCAAAAAGAATGTCATTCTGACAATTTTCACGCAAATTAAGAAATTTATAAAACTTCTATTTTACCCTTTATTAATACACTAAAAAAAATTCTCTTTCTAATTAATACATTAAAACACTAAGGTTAAAACTGGATTTTCAATAAAAAATTTGCATTGGAAATACAAAGTGACACTCTTTTTGTAACAAAAAAAAAATGCTAGAATGATATTCTTTTTGAAACGGAGGGAGTATTAATTTTTGGACAATATCAACCGCATTATGACACAACAACTAACCTATATCACCCAGTTTAATTTGAAATATTTTTTTGTCCTAAAAACTTGTTGTATATGTTCATAAAATTTTGAGCAAAACCAAAAAAAATAAAAAAATAAAATGATTTCCATTAAAAAAATCCAAAAGAATAATACTAACAAAAAAAATCAACACCTGAATATTTTGTCATGGGGGGTAATTGGTAAAAACACAGCAGATATTACTCATTTCAGATCTCTCTGATTGGCAAACTCTACCATGTTTTACCTTCCATGTTGCCTTAGTATTATAGCAGAGCAGTTTTTAGTTTTACTTCATTTTCACCAAGAACTAGAAGACTATACGTCTTCTCTTGATCAAGGTGTCATCAAAATTGCACCTCGGCCCAAAATTTAGCATCTGACTAGAGGCTAGAGCCCATTGTATCTTAAAGGTATAAGGCTTGTGGCCCATAACTGATAAATGTGCGTACAGGTCTATATTTCTAATGGAGTTACATTATGTATAATTAATCATTTGAATTAAAACTACAATTAAAAAAAAAAAAACTTTAAACCCACAGTAATGTACAAAATTCAATATGATACAACTCTAAAATATGTTGGGAAAATTACCCAATATTCTTTCATGTGATTAAGATGGGGATTAGACAACTAGGAATACAAGCCAAATTCTTTGTATTAGGAAAGGGATTAATACAATAGTAGTGTACTTTGTGGACACTCTTATATGTTTCTTTCTTCTTCTATGGATGGAGTCATACAAATGCCACCAATACTCTTATTTATATTAGTGGTGGACTTACATACTAGCTTATTCTAGAATGATCTCTAAGCATAATTCATGTCTTAACATATTTTAGAATATTCAATAAGCCTTATCCTAAATATAGCTAAACCATCACTTATTTTGGGCTAACGGAGGGATTATTCCCAACAATCTCCCCTTCCCGACATAGCCCAAAGTTGGCACAATGTTGGTGTTATATCTCTATATCAGCACTTACGACATTTACTTCCTCCTTGCAGAGCTTAGCTTGTGTCACGTACAATGATCATATCCTTCTTTCTTTCCTAGAGTCGTGACCAAGTTTCCTTTGGTTAGCTTCCACTTACCTTCACCAAAATGATTTCCCAAACCAACATCATCGAGTTTTCCAGTTGATATGAGATTGACCCATAAGCCAGGAACATGCTTCATATTCTTGAGAACCATCTTACGTACATCACATGTTTGATGTAAGGATAACATCTCCCTTTTCAACAATCTTGCTTCTTCCTTGATTCCCCATTTGGACGTTACCAAAATCACTACTTTAGTAAGTTGTGAAGAAATTTTGATGAGGGGTGACGTGAAAAGAAGCACCTGAATCGATAATCTATGAAGGATCATTAGAGACGATGTTTAGAGGATAAGTAATTCTACTTTTTATTCATAATAATTATATTTCTTTTTTCCATATCTCTAAAATTATCTTCATTCTTCAACTTTTCTCTTGAGCGCTCTTAATTTTTCCATATCTCATCACTTATTTTGGGCTAATGGAGGGATTATTCCCAACAAAATCTACATCACGAAATCTTTAATTGGCTGTACATATTGTGAGAGATGTTTAAAAGCTATAAATAACCAAATAAAAAAGGACCATTCTATACTTTCTTATTGAGTTTGAATTAAAACTCTTTGTAGTAAAGTCCCTATCTGAGTAGAAACGGGGTACCAAAAGATTCGATTGCAAAATTCTTTCCTATTTTCTTATTGAGTTTTCAACTCCATTGACAAAACTCAAAATCCTATAAAACAAAAAAAAGGATAAGGCGTAATCCCGTTTTTTGTCGTGTTGATCCACTAAAACGCATTTTCATTCGTTGGGGAACACCAAAAAGTAGGGTAAGATTGTTACGTGGCAACTTGCAAGTGGATCCCAGTTGCCCTCGTATATGATCTAAGAATTAATGTTAGTCTTTTAGGTAATTGCCTACACATAATTGTCAACATTAATTTTCTATTTACTTTTAATTTTAAAACTGAATTTTTTTAAAATACAGTGTTTTAAAGTGACGTGCAAATACATAAAGATAAATTATTATGAGTCTTTCTATATAGAAATATAGAAAGACTATGTATATCAAATAAGATGTTTAGATATCTCTATAATATTATTTCAGAGAACATTTTTAAAAATAAACTTTATTTTGTAAGTTATTACATAAAATGTTATTACAAATATCAAAGAATAATTAAAATAGGAAAATATATAATAGTTTTCTAAAATTATTGATTAGAATATGGAAAGTATATATTTTGCATTAAAGAGGTTATCTACTATATATTTTTGCTCGTGCTAGAGTCATTTAAGTTTTAACGGTGCATATTAGAGTTATGTTTTCAAGATGGTAAGTTTTTACGGATTATGCCGAATAATATTTTAATTCGCTGCAAAACGGGTTAAATAAACAAATTATTACAAATTGACAGTTTCGCATATAATCATTAGTTAACTATATTTTAAAACTTATATAAAAACAATTTTCTTAAATTTCAAAACAATTTCTTTAAAAAAAATTACTCTGCGCTATAATTAGCGCGGGTTAAATCATAGTTCCTATACATATGATTTGTTGTAATTAAAATGACCAGTTTTTTTTTAATTGTGATTTCTCTTTTCATATAGTAAAAAATTTACTCTTATTTTCTTAGAATATATACATCTATTAAAAACAAAAAAATAGGTGTGAATAGTGATTTCTCTATAAGGTAAAAACATGTTATTTGTTTCTATTACTTTATTTTCTTTCGAGTTTCGTGTTATGAATTTGTAATAATTGTTATTAAAGTTTTTTTGTTCAGTCGTTGACCAAATAGTTCATTAGTGTTTTTACACCACGAAGTTTGGAGTTCAATTTTCATATGATGTAATTTATGTAAATTAATGGAAATAAATTTAGTAGTGCAAATATAACCGTTCATCGTAGTTGTGATTCTTAGTAGAACGGATAATATTATACGTTGTAGAATTATCTTTGTAATAATTCTCATAATTTATATCAGTGTTAAATACAAAACAAAAATTTTATTTTGTAGTTCATGAACTTATGGATCAAAATCCCAATATTTAATGGTTAATAAAAGAAATTTGGTTATATAAGGCTGAGTAACTTTGAATTCGTCACTACAAACAATTGACAAGTAAGTGATTGCTCTTTTGCTGGCATCGCCGATCATTAAACTCTGGAAATGATAACAGCTCTACAAATATTAACTTGGAAATGATAAACAGCTCTACAAAATTATATACATATTACAATTTAGCTAGGCTACTACTTTTTTCTAGGTTGTGGCTCTTTTTGTCGTCACTAAACCAAGACTTGTCTTTCTTTCTTTCTTTTTCGACGACTCGAAGACTTTTCTTTGGTAAGATGATTTCTACAACTTTATCTGATAAGAGGACTGATATTTTTTTTTCCCTTTTGTAAATTCCAAAATTTGTAGGACGTACGTGGGTTCATGATTTCTCAGGCTTAGGAATAATGTTTGATCAAGCATATATTATATGATCTGAAAACATCTAAACATTCTACAAACTATATCTATAGAAAATATATTATTTATAAATTATATCTTACCAAACACAATACAATATTGAATTTGAATTTGAAT
>PKML01016274.1:409654-438679 GCA_002933935.1 Eutrema yunnanense
ACTCCCTATTGATCGAAGATTAGTCTCGTTCATTCTTTTTTCATGAAATGTTAATTGTTTGTGTTTATTTTTTTCAATATTTGTTTTGTGTTAATTAATTGTTATCAACCGATCAAAATAATAATAATACTTGAGACTTTTACCCGAAGGAAAGCACCTTTTTAATTATTTTCCATTGGAGATGCCAAATCCTCGTTTTCTCATGGCAGTTGTCGACGGGAACAAAAACTGAACTCCGCTTCTAAGATCTTCGACGGAAAAAATTTCAGATCTGATCGGAGATTCATTTCTCAAAATTTCTCCATTCTATTTTCGTTTTCTCGACTAAGGAGGAGAAGAAGAAGAGATGGATAATTTCTTAGACAAGTTGCCGCAGATGGATCTGATGCGCTCGGAGAAGATGACGCTCGTCCAGCTTATCATCCCCGTCGAGTCCGCTCACCGTTCCGTCACTTATCTCGGCGAACTCGGCCTCTTACAGTTCCGCGACGTGAGTGTGTGTGAACTCAGATCCGCCTTCTTCTCTTTTACAAATCAATCGAATCTGTTGCTTTTTTTTTTCCCCGTCGTGATTAGATGATTAGGTATCAGTCCAAAATCGAGATGCTTAATCTCACAATGTAGGGGAGATTATATATCTTTTGATCCGTTCTCGACTGATGCGTTACTTCCACCGCGAGTGGACATGCTTAGTGATGATCTTTGAAAATTGTTGATGTTCTGTGGAACTGGAATGATATTTGGTGGATTTTAGCATTAACGAATCTCCATTGGTGTTGGAAATTGGTTTTTCTCCACGAGTTTTACATTTTTTGTATGGCTACTACATCACTAAAGCTTTAATGAATTAGATCGTTTTATGAGTGGGATGTGGTGAATTCGAAGAAGCTGATATCCTCTATCTTCGTTTCCTTAACAGCTGAATGCCGATAAAAGCCCCTTTCAGCGGACATTTGCTAATCAGGTATCAACTCTACGTTCTCTGTAATTCTGCTACATTCAAGCTCTGGTGTATGTGATTCAATGTAGATAGTTTTTCTAGTCTATTGATGTGGTGGGAAAAATTTTGTATATGTATATAAGGCTCAGTACAAACTTTGTAGTAATATGGTGATTCCTGTTTTAGGGTTTTCTCGTGAAGAATGGTGGTTCTTTGACTTTTCAACAGATTTCTTCTTAAGAGTTCAATTATTTTTGAAGTATAATCGCAGATTTCTTTTGTCGTTTGTATTACATTAACTCCAACGCAGGTAGATATTGTTTACCAGGCTATGATTATCCACAGTGAGTGACCGTACATATTGCTCAGCCTTGAAAATATTGGTTCCTTAGTCATATGTTTTCTCTTCCATATAATCCTAGTGTTTCTTGTACAGTTTATTTTCTAAAGCTGAATTACCCACAAAGTTCTAGGAGTTGGATGTCACTTAGAGACTTGGAGTGAATATATATGAGCTGGGCATTACTTGATTGCTGGTCTGAAATGTGTTTTTTTTGTAATACAACTTTGACATGAGGATAGTAATTCTTATGAACCACATCTATTTTCGATATCAAGCGGTATGTGGTGAAAATTCATCAGGCATAGAGCTTCTTTGCTTATGCAATTTCTTTGGGCTTTTAACAGGTAAAACGATGTGGTGAGATGTCAAGGAAGCTGCGTTTTTTTAAAGATCAAATTGATAAAGCTGGTCTAAGATGTTCACCACGCCATGAATTAGAACCGGACATTGAGCTTGGAGATTTAGAGGTCAGAAATGAATTTCTAGTTCTATTTCTGCTGAGAAGTCTTTGGTATCTAATTTTAATGCCTCTTTTATTGGGGGATGAGGCATGATATTTTTTTATGACACTTGGTAGTTCTCTTTGTATCTTCAATTGCTTTCTTCGGCAGAGACAACTTGCTGATCACGAGCATGAGGTACTGGAAATGAATTCGAACAGTGAAAAGCTTCGACAGACATTTAACGAACTTCTTGAATTCAAGATAGTTCTTCAAAAGGTGGGTGTATTCGCCTTTTGTTCTCAGATTTATATCTAGTAATTGGGAAATGTTTCGTTTTTCTGGTTTTTTCCCTCCATCCTACCTGAAAATTTCTTGATCAATTGACAAGGTATATAGTGCAGTAGCTGTTATTCAGTTTTTATCCAATTTTTATGTGCTAAGATGTCTCATCTTTCTCTGTTTATGCTTAACTTTCTCATACATTGCTACTTTACTTCTTTTTAGGCAAGTGGTTTCCTTGTCTCAAGTAATGCTCATGCAGTTGGAGATGAAACAGAACTACATGAAAGCACCTACTCAAATAACGGTTTTATTGAGACTGCCTCTTTACTAGAGCAGGTGATTGCATGCCAAAGTTTCCATTTTACTGTTGTTACCCGGAATCTCAAAATTATCTATACTAAAATTTCAGTTATTTTCTTCACAGGAAATGAGACCTGAACCCTTGAATCAATCAGGATTGAGATTTATTAGTGGAATCATTAACAAAGAAAAACTTCTTAGGTTCGAAAGAATGTTGTTTCGTGCAACAAGAGGCAATATGCTTTTCAACCAAACACCCTCTGATGAGGAGATTATGGATCCTTCAACATCAGAAATGGTGATATTGATCTCTTATTTTCTCACACATCACAATTCTATTTCAGTGAGTTGCTTATTTACTAACTGGTTTTATGCTCATAGGTGGAGAAAATTGTATTTGTGGTATTCTTTTCTGGGGAGCAAGCAAGGACAAAGATATTGAAAATATGTGAAGCGTTTGGTGCAAATTGCTATCCTGTCCCCGAGGATACAACAAAGCAAAGGCAGCTTACAAGAGAAGTAAGTTAAATATTCCAAAACTTGTCCTTTTTATCTTTATTCAGAGCGACCTATTCCAAGATATTTAAATGCTTTTTTTTTGTGTGTAAACGACTCTTGCTAGTTAATTTCTTCTTGTTCATATGAATCTGTTGTTGACTTTTGTATCCCAATCATATGCCACTGTTAGTTGCTGCGTCACATCATGTTATTTCTAAAATATTAATATGTCTAATTATCCTGATCAGTAGTGCTAGTGACTGTTAGTTACTGCATTACACTATGTTGTTCCTAAATATCAATGGATCTGGTGTATAGGTTTTGTCCCGACTCTCTGATCTGGAAGCCACTCTAGATGCTGGAATTCGCCATCGGAATAGTGCCCTTAATTCTGTTGGTTATAGCTTGACTAAATGGATGACCACGGTAAAAAATAGCATCTGCAATTAGTTTTTTTTTTTTTAATTATATGGAAGATTGTATGGTCCATACATTATGGAACAGGCATGATTTTAGCTGGCCTTTTACTGCTAGGTTCGGAGAGAAAAAGCAGTTTATGATACTCTGAATATGCTAAATTTTGATGTTACCAAGAAATGTCTTGTTGGTGAAGGTTGGTGCCCCACATTTGCTAAGACTCAGGTATACTACAACGTTTTTTTCCCTTTCACATAATCTATTATTTCTTTGCAAGTGCAATTCATCAACAACTTATGTGCAGATTCACGAGGTCCTGCAACGAGCCACATTCGACAGCAATTCACAAGTGGGCGTTATATTTCATGTAATGCAAGCCGTAGAATCACCTCCCACCTATTTCAGAACAAATAAACTTACAAATGCGTTCCAGGAGATAATTGATGCCTACGGGTTAGTTCCACTTTTGAGCATTACCTGGTACTATTGTAATGTTCCACGAGCATTGAAAAAACCTTATCATTTAGATGCAAGTGTTTTGGGTCCCGTGTTTCCCTCATCATATATACATGATTTTTGAATAACTGACTGCTTTCTAACAAAGCCACACTTCCGCCATTCCGTATCCTCTTAATCAAGCTATTTGTTGATTTCATGTATGGTTGACTTGATGCTTACTTGGCAGTGTTGCAAGATATCAAGAGGCAAACCCTGCTGTTTATTCAGTTGTCACATATCCCTTTTTGTTTGCTGTTATGTTTGGAGATTGGGGCCATGGTCTATGCTTGCTGCTAGGAGCGTTGTATCTTCTTGCTCGTGAAAGAAAGCTGAGTACGCAGGTATGGTTGGCTCCTCCCAATTTTTGTATTATTAGTTTAGTGAGACACCGGATGACGATACTGGCTTTGAGCATGAGATGTTTACTTCTCAAGTTGAATAAATCATTCATAACATAGAGTTTTGATTTGTTTTGTTTAGTGGCTGATAGAGATTTTGTACCTTTGGTTTTGAAGTGAGCTACAGCAATAGTTATATTGCAATTTCTTGTGCTCTCAGATTGTGATGCAATTTCCTGTGCGCTCGGAGGCTTTTCGTTTTCCAAATGAGGGATGGTGATCTTAATATTTAGAATTGGTATAGCATGTATGGCGAATAGCACTTAGTTTACCTTCTCACTCTAGGATAAAGGTTAACTTGAGGGAAAAATAACTTTTGTGGTGTGAATATCATTTGCGTTTTGTAAAATTTCTATCTTTGTGGTATGATGTTTCTGTGTCTTATCTTTACCAGAAACTTGGAAGCTTTATGGAGATGCTCTTTGGAGGCCGCTATGTAATCTTACTAATGGCACTTTTTTCAATATACTGTGGGCTTATCTACAATGAGTTCTTCTCTGTTCCTTTCCACATCTTTGGTGGTTCAGCTTACAAATGCAGAGATACCACTTGTAGGTATGTGTTGTATTTAAATCTTTGATGTCTTGAGTAAGGAGTCATGTCTTATATTATTATTATTTCTATTTGTTGCTGATATGCATATTGCTTTTTATTCAGCGATGCTTACACGGTTGGTTTAGTCAAGTACCGTGATCCATACCCTTTTGGCGTAGATCCTAGTTGGCGTGGAAGTCGTACAGAACTGCCTTACCTAAACTCTCTTAAGATGAAGATGTCTATTCTGCTGGGAATTGCTCAGATGAATCTGGGACTAATATTAAGTTTCTTCAATGCTCGCTTCTTC
The DNA here is from genome assembly GCA_002933935.1 of Eutrema yunnanense. Classification (NCBI taxonomy): domain Eukaryota; kingdom Viridiplantae; phylum Streptophyta; class Magnoliopsida; order Brassicales; family Brassicaceae; genus Eutrema; species Eutrema yunnanense. The sequence goes on from PKML01016274.1 coordinate 414,618, forward strand.
GGCTCTTCATTGGACATAAGGTTTGTTCTTCTTTTTAATTTTTATCCTCCCAAGCTTCTGAAACCTTTCCCGTTTTTAAGACCACAGGGATGACTTATGTCCTTGTGATGTGTCTTCAGGTATCAGTTTATCCCTCAGATGATATTCCTGAACAGCCTATTTGGTTACCTTTCACTACTCATCATCATCAAGTGGTGCACTGGCTCTCAGGCAGACTTGTATCATGTCATGATCTACATGTTTCTGAGTCCCACCGAAGAACTTGGTGAAAATGAGTTGTTCTGGGGCCAACGTCCACTTCAGGCACAGTTTCCTCCTTCTTGTTTATCCAAAGCTACATAAGTTTTTGTTCCATCCTTACTCATCTTGACACTATTCCGCAGATTCTGTTATTACTTATGGCAGTCATTGCTGTTCCGTGGATGCTTTTTCCGAAACCCTTTGCCCTCAGGAAAATTCACATGGAGGTATCCCAGTTTTAGGCTTTTCACTTCATCGGTTTTATTTACTATTATTTTGTGGCCTCTGGCTTATCAAGGAATGAGATTTTCTTTTTTGTAGAGGTTTCAAGGTCGCACTTACGGCGTTCTTGGTACTTCTGAGGTGGATCTCGATGTAGAACCAGACTCGGCTAGAGGTCATCAGGAAGAAGAGTTTAACTTCAGCGAGATTTTTGTACATCAAATGATTCACTCCATAGAATTTGTTCTAGGTTCAGTTTCTAACACAGCATCTTACCTTCGTCTCTGGGCTCTTAGGTATATTTACTGACGTTTCTGCTTTTACAAATGACCAGAGTATTCCCTTCCTATTTGTTTCTAATATAGTCTTTTGACTTACAGTTTGGCTCATTCGGAATTGTCGACGGTCTTCTATGAGAAAGTTCTTCTTCTTGCCTGGGGGTGAGTGGTAGTTTCAGTTACATGTTTTCAAACTTTAAATTTCTCAAATTTGTTTATATCCTTTTCCATTTCTCTTTGAAATTTTGCAAACAGGTATGAAAACATTTTGATCCGGTTAATCGGAGTAGCAGTGTTTGCATTTGCGACGGCGTTTATACTTCTGATGATGGAAACACTTAGCGCGTTTCTCCATGCTCTGCGTCTTCACTGGGTTGAATTCATGGGGAAGTTCTTCAATGGAGATGGTTACAAGTTCAAGCCTTTCTCATTTGCTTTAATCTCAGATGACGATGAATAAAATAAAATAACAAAACCCCTAAAAATCCTCCAGCCATTTGCACATCCCACTTTCCCCCAATTATCCACCCAAGAGAACATATAGAAGAAAAATTGGCTTTTCCAAAAACACATTATACGGTAACATCTCTTTGCTTCGTATTTTCTTTTTGAATATTTTTTAACCGAATTGGTATTTGTAGTTAATGTCAAAACTGGAGAATGTCTTTGTTTTCCCCCTAAAAGCAGAACAAGTTAGATCTCACTTTTGGAGTTGAGTTTGTTTTTTTTTTTTTAATACATACATATAACATATCCCTGTCATGGATTTTTGGAGGCGAGAGAGAGAGAGAGAGAGAGAGAGAGAAATGAAACCTTATGTTGGCAATCATTTATCCTTTTTTTTATTATATAAACATAAATAATATTTTAGCATGAGAATTGTAATGGTAATGATATAAGAAAATGGTAATGATATAAGAAAATGGTATGTGTTTTTCTTGGCTAATGGAATCGCATGAAGTGTTGTTTTAATCACATTGCCTATATATATGGGAATCACATGTTGAGTTCGAAAGGTCTTGAAAGAAAAGTTAGGATAAATCGACGACTTAGTTTTCCGTGATTGTAAGAAGCGTTTCAATAAACCGATGACATAATAATGGCTTTTTGGGGTGTCAAACGGGCCGGTCAGCATCTATATGGCCTGCCCACGGCGGACATTTTTAATTTTTTGACCGCAACGGGCCGGTCCGCTAAAACTATGTCCAGTATCGTTCTGCTAAGTCCAACGGTTAGCGGACCAACGTGTATTAACATTATTTTCAATTTTTTATATAGTACATGTTTCATTTCGTTGAGAAAAACATATAAAATAAGAGATATATGCATATTTATTCAGATGATACCTAAATAGATTTTCAATAGTTCAAGGAAATAAAAAAATAGTATTATGTATATGTTACTTTACGAGAATTTTAGAGTATGAAAGACATTGGTCCGTAGGTCGGCCTGCTAAACCTGCTGATCCATGTCTATTTGGCCCGATCCGCATCAGACAATTTTTTGTTTGAGACCGCAACGGGCCAGTCCGCTAGGATCGCAGTCCGTGTAACTATGTCCAAACCAGCCATGCGATGGACCTTATCGGGCCTGGCCCGTGGGTCTCCGATCCGATTGACATCTCTAATGGCTTTGAATGTTAACACATCAAAAAATCGTGGTGATAATATTGAGGAGGGTTTGTTTACTCTCAATCATGGTAGTAATTTAGGGTTTTGTTTGACTTATAAAATCCTAGGTCCTTAGCTTGTGGACTGTAACCGCCAAACAAACATAAAAGAAAGTGACGGTTTTTTCAGAAAGTATTCGGACCAAACCACAACTCGACTCATGGGGCTTTTGACTATTATTTCATAGAAAATCTTCCTTAATTAAATGCTGTGGTAATAAACCATTTTTTTGAACCTTTATTACTTTTTTATTTTGGTCCATAAATAAATTTAGAGAAATACCCTCAAATAGCACAAAAAATATTTTTTGTCCCAAAACTAGCACCCTAAATTTAAAATACTAAAAATAGCACAATTAATTATTTTAAAATACTTATTTACCAAAAATAAATTTAAAATAGAATTAAACATTATGTTTGGGTTCACTATTTCCAATTTAGGGTTTAATTTTTTCCCATTAGAAAATGATTATAAGTCATTTTTATATTAAATTTATGCTAATATTATCAAAATTGGTGCTATATTTGTGATTTTCACCCTTGAGTGCTAAATTTGGGAACTTTTAGTTTTTTTGTGCTATTTTGTAGAATTGCCCATAAATTTATCTGTTTATATTTTTTAGGTTGATCCCTATTAAAAAAAATTATTATAGGTTATATAAGTTCGTTGCCAACAAAAAAATAGTTTATATTCTGGTTTAACTAAATTGAAATAACCCATGTAAAAATTGAACCAATTTAAGAGAAAAAATAAACCAAATTAACTTTATTTTTTATATATCCAAAACAAACAAACTCCAAGTAAATTGGTTAAAACCAAAATTTTATTTAAAATTCAATCATATATTATATATATATATATATATATAAAAAAAAACATATAACCAAAAACCGTAAACCGGACTGCTATTTAATTCAATTGAAATGTAATAATAAACCAAATAAATCGGATTGGGAAAAACCTAGAAAGTTACTTTAAAATGAAAAATAAATAAATAGCCGTCAAACAATAAATTAGGTTTTTTTTTTTGATAGTTTTGTTGATATTATCTGATGGGTATATTAAATTAAATTCGCAATTCAATTTCACCTTTGAAAAACACACACCAGCCATTGGCGAAGGTTTAGCCACTAAACATACATCGCAGCAGTTTTTTCGTTCTCTTCCCAAATCTCTCGTCTTCGATTTTCTGCGAATCTCTCATCTCCGTCCTTCCTTAACCGTTCGTATCATCATCTCTCTCTCTCGTTATCTACTCTATCCATCAAACCCTAACGCGGGAATTAGGGTTTTTGTTCGTTGATTCGGAACTCGCGACTTCAATTTCTTCATCAAATTTTCGATTTTCTCTATAGATTTCTATTCCTTTTGTGAGTAGTAGCCTGATTCTTCAACGGTTCTACAGATTCAAAAATTACGGAAATTTGGAGTGGTAAAGGTTTGCATTGCAGACAATCTTTCGAATTTAGGGTTGAGAGTTGACAATGTTTCTCCCTTTTTGATAATTTTTGGGGATTTTTGTTTTCATGACCTTAGCTTTTGTTTGAGATTTGTTTTCACTGTCTTCTTCTCGTTGGTTTGAAGTTTAGGACTAGACTAGTTGCAGTAGCTTATATATACTTTAATTGTTGAATATTTTGTGATCTAATAATGCATGTTTTGTCATTTTTTATATATTAAATAATAATCAGGTAACGATGACTGACAAAGGAGAGAAGACTTGTCCTCTATGTGCTGAGGAGATGGACGTGACTGATCAGCATCTAAAGCCTTGCAAATGTGGCTATCAGGTTTGATACATTACAACAACCACTTCCTCTTGTTTGTTCACTGTTCGAGCACAATCTTTTGGGGGGTTCTTGTTAGTCGTCTGAGTGTAAGTGTATAAATTTGGTCTTGCAACTACTCCGCTTGGCAGTTTTTTTACTCAGCCTACTGTTTGAGTTTGAGCACCAAAAGAGTCATTATTACAAGAATATGAGTTTCTGTTGATTATGTATGGCATATACATTTACTGATGCCTCTGTGGAACAATGTTTTTCTTTTCTTACTGTTTCATATTGGTTGACCCACATTTGTCAATAAGTATCTTTAGAATGCACACCCTTTCTTAGAATCTATGTTTAAGACTTACATGACCCAAGTTTTATCTTGTTATATGTTCATTTATTGTGCCACTGCGGTCATCTTATAATCTATCACCTTTTTGATGTAAATTTTTGTCCTTGGTGCAGATATGTGTTTGGTGTTGGCATCAAGTTATAGAGATGGCCGAGAAAGATAAGACAGAGGGTCGCTGTCCTGCATGTCGAACCCCTTATGATAAGGAAAAGATTGTTGGAATGACAGTTAGCCGTGAAAGGTAGATCTGAAGCTGTAAAGAAAACAACGAATAAAAACATTCTTTCGTTTTTTCCTGTGAAACATGTAAAAACTTGTTTGTTTTTCCTGATAATTCATCAGGTTGGTTGCTGAACTTAACAATGACCGGAAAAAATCACAGAAGGTGAAGCCTAAACCTTCGGAGGGAAGGAAAGAACTAACTGGTGTGAGAGTCATCCAAAGAAACTTGGTTTACGTTATGAGCTTGCCTCTTGATCTGGCAGATGAAGATGTAATTCTACCAGCCAAACTTATCTCCTTGGCACTCACATTTTATTTGGAAAGAAATCACTTTTTTCATCTCATTAATCTGGTGTTTATTATGTATGCAGCTTTTTCAGCGTAGAGAATACTTTGGTCAATATGGGAAAGTCGTAAAGGTAGCAATGTCTCGAACAGCAGCTGGGGCTGTCCAACAATTTCCAAACAATACTTGCAGTGTGTATGTACCCGTATTTCCTTACACATTCCATTAAGGGTATCTAGTTTAGCAGAACCCCCTTTCTTTCTGACGTCTATTAGACAGGTTTGCTTTTAACAATCTTCATTGAGCTAACATTTCCTTTTCTCTTTGTTTCCAAAATCGACATTTCTCAGATATATTACTTACTCCAAAGAGGAGGAAGCAATTCGATGTATCCGATCAGTACATGCGTTTATTTTGGATGGTAGATCTTTGAAGTATGTGATGTTTCTTTTATTCAAGATTAGTTATGGTAAGTTGTGGTTCCATTTCTAATATTTTCTGGATGTCATTAGGGCATGTTTTGGGACCATGAAGTACTGTCATGCGTGGTTAAGAAACATGGTAAGCAGATATATTCTTGCGCTCGCTAGTTCCCTTTAAGAACTTGCATACAAATCTAAGTGTGTTTCGTGGATGTCTTTTTGTTTCTGCAGCCTTGTACCAATGCAGAATGCCTTTATTTGCATGAGATTGGTTCCCAAGAGGATAGTTTTACAAAAGATGAGACCATATCAGCGCACATGAGGTAAACTAGGATCAATGATCCTGAAACCGCTTTGCCGTTTCAGTTAAGCTTGATAGATTGTGGTTGATTTCTTGTTGTTTTTTTTTTATGATGATGGTGAGCTCTCTTAGTGAAGTATCTTTTAATTGACCGTAATGTATCCAGATGTGAACTTGTTCACTATCTAGTTTTCTCTTACCTTTCATCCTTTCTTGAGGCTGGCAGGGATTTGATTTTGCATCAGTTCTTTGCTCTGGTCTATATGTTGTGTGTTCAATAGGTGGTTATCTGATTCTCTTATTGTTTGAAAAGGAAAATTATTCAACAAATTACTGGTACGGTGGCTAATTTTCCGCGGCGTTCAGGGAGTATGTTACCTCCACCAGTCGATGATTATGTTGATAATGAGTCTAGCACAAGACAAATTCCAAAAAGTGTTGTGAATGTAAGTTGCCAGCTCTTCTTGGAGCCCTTAAAATTCTTTCTGCTGTCAGCATATTCATGTGCATGTATGCTTAATAAGGACTAGATGCGTTTCTGTATGATTTATTCTGCTTTTGGCTTGTTCTTTTTCGGCCTTTTTTTCCTTTGCAGAATGGACATAGTGTTTTTAAAATTTCTCCCCCAAATAGTAGCAACGGCCGGTCTGTTACTCTTCCTGCTGGAGCCTTGTGGTACATTGAATTCTTGTGTATAGTTTTCTTTCCCCCCCCCCCCCCTCTGTGTACCTGCTTTGTCTGAAACTTGTAACTGGTTTTTCAGGGGAATGCATTCTTCAGGCCAGTCTTCGATACCGAATACACCATGTTCTGGGGAACCCTTAANCTTTCCCCCCCCCCCAACTCTGTGTACCTGCTTTGTCTGAAACTTGTAACTGGTTTTTCAGGGGAATGCATTCTTCAGGCCAGTCTTCGATACCGAATACACCATGTTCTGGGGAACCCTTAAGAGACAAAGCTGTCACAGCGTCATCTGCTGTTGCAACAAATTCAATGCAGAGTTCTGCATCTCATAGTGATGTATTAAAGAAGCCAGCATTAGAGGATAATAATACCTCACATGGAAATGCCTTGAAACCGCAAGAGCTATTGGATAGTCAGACTGATTTTCCGGAGCTTTCCTTGTTTAATAGGACCCAGACCAGTAATAGTAAGGCATTAGTTTCTGCAAGTGCGGATAATAGTAGAGCTGTTAGTGTACCATCAGATTGCACAGACTTTTCAGAATATACTTCTCAGTCTTGTAGATCCATGTCCAATGGAAACAAAAAGATTAATAGAAGAATACAGAGCGTATGCAGCGACGCTGTGTCAGTGGATGCAGATAGTGCTGTGGATGGCACAGATGGGCTAACAAGGTCTGACAGTTCACATGTTGATCATGGTTCCTTAAAGTTGTCTCATACAGAAGTTTCCCAAGACTCTCTACAGCATTGTGTCAATGAAAGTGTCAATGAAACTAGAGAAGTTCAGCCATTACAGAATTGTGGTAGAACTAACGCAAATGAGATTGTTGTGTTGAGAGAAGGTGCTAATGCAGGTACTGCTTTGAGGTCTCCATTGGTAACAGATCGGTATCTTGAAGCTGCGGATGATTTATCATTGTTCATTAGACAAAGACTCAAGGATCCAGAAGTTTTTAGCTGTCAGCCCAATGTGGCCAATAAAGCTGGTTTCCTACGCACGTCAAATTGTATGCAGCCTTGTTCATCCCAGTATAAGGCTGATCATGATATAACCAGGAGTGTGTTTGGATCCTCCTCTTATGACAGCAGAGGAAGTAATAAAGCACCCATGTCTCATGGATATAACGAGATGCCACACAGCGAGCCCAGTCGTTTAAACGGCAGTCTTAATCATTCTATGTTGTTTCCTGACAAAGCAAGGGACACACAACCAAATGGAAAGGGCTCCGTTGACTCACAGGGAAACTCTAGGGGTGAAATAGATGACAGGATAATTGCAAATATATTGTCTTTAGATCTTGATGAATACTTAACTTCACCTCATAACTTGGCCAAGCTACTAGGGCCAGAAGACGTAGAGGCCAGGTCTTTTAAGCTAGCCAGTTCCAGTGAAGTTAAAAATAATCAATCCCGGTTTTCTTTTGCAAGGCAAGAGGAATCAAAGGATCAAGCTTTTGAATCGTATAATGTCTTCAACCAGAAACCACATGGCAGTGACTTCTACCAGAAATCTTCAGAACGGCAGAGCCCTGATATGAAAATGCTTGGGATGTATAATGGCCTTTCATCCAATTATCTCGAGGGAATAGATTATGTCACGCAAAACTCCACTTTGCCCTCGTCTTATAAACCTCCTTGTGAGTGTGATTTCTCATCCTTTTACTTCAAGCATTTAGCCTTCTAGTTATATTTTCATTTCATGTTTACCTATACAGCACCAAACTGGTTATTTCCAGTTGATGGTCGTAGACATGGATTTCATACACTCTAGTTCCAGTCCAGATCCAGAATACTGTTTATAACATCTAGCGCCAGTTGTTTGGCATATTCTCCACTGTTTGGGTGATGCTTTTCTTGGATATCGACTTGGGTTTGTTTTAAAAGCATGTGTGCCATAGTGCCTGGATATTATTGAGCATGTGTGTAAATCTTAACCTCCTTACGTTTTTTGTCTTGTAGCTGTTCCAAGATGTCCGGTTTCAGCGCCACCTGGATTTTCAGTTGCTAGTCGACCTCCTCCAGGCTTTGCATCAAATGGGAGAGAACCGCAGACATTTAATGGTTTTTCAGGTAGTTTATATTTATTTTGAAGTTTCCCTCTTATTGTTTGGGCTTTTATGATATGTTGCTCTAAGATAAATTGAAAATCTGTTCTCGTTACTTGTAGGAAATCATCGTTTTTCTGATTCTACAATGTTCGGTAATCCATATCAGTCGCTTCCAATTGAAAATACCGGTGGTGTCAGAGATGTTCAGATTATGGATCCTGCGATTTTGGCCGTTGGTCAAGGCTTTGAGAAGGCAAATCTAGATTTCAGATCAAACTTTCAAGGAAACACAAACATGTTTGGAAACGAGGCAAAGCTTCAACAACAACAACTGGTAATGCAGAGCCCTTTGTCTTCTTCGCATCAAAACTGTAGATTCACAGATTCTTTGGGAATGGCATCAAGGCTAATAGATCAATCTCAAGGGAGTAACTTACTGTCTAGAAATCTGGCCTTGCCAAATAATGGTCACTGGGATGGGTTTAGTAACGAGATCCAAAGCCGAAACAGACTCCAGAATGAAAGGCTTATTGGTTCAACAAATCGGATGAATGGTTACAATGGGACGTTCAGGATCTAACACCATATGTCAGAATCAGTGAGCTTGGCAGAGCCATCACTTGTCTGGTCTAGGAGCCGCGCTTAGATCGCCTTGACCTTGATTCTTAGCTTCTGGTTACTTAGAAACTGAGCCAAAGAGAGGTGGTTGTAAAAAAGCTTTAGGAAGTTTTATTGGTTTGTTATGCATTTCATTATAACATTTTCTTTGATTTTGAAATATGTCAAATATGGTTTTCAATTATGAGGAGGTTACATAAGATTTTGTCTTCTTGCATCTTCAGTTGAGAACTTTTTGAAAATTTGTTAAAAACTTTTATGCTTACATATCAAAACCACAAGTTGAATAACACCAACAAGTTGAAAAACTTTTATGCTTACATATCAAAACCACAAGTTTAACTTTTTGAAATATGTTAAACTTTTATGCTTAATGTATTTAAAAACCATTAGTTGACAAATTCATTCTGAACCTACCTGATTTCGCTGAAGAAACCTTATGATTCGTTGAAGTAGCCATTCTCTGTTGTTTTTGTCGCTCTCCAAAACCCTAGCCTTATATGTTCTTCCTCAAATTTCCTGTCTGATCTCGACTCGACGAAAAAGACTTTAATGTTTTCAGTTTTTTTTTTTTTTTTTATATAATCTTTCCAATACGGCGTTGTTTTCTATTTCTATCAATTCTCAACTTCACTCAAAATGACATCGTTTCAACGGGGATTCTACTGTAGCAGCTGATTCATCTCCTCTAAAGATTTAATGGAGTTGACTGACGGGATTCGGGTCAATGCATGTTTCGGCCAAAAAAAAAAATTGTGTATGGAATTTAAAAATATGGGTATACTTTAGCACATATAAATTGTTCGGATATTCATCGGTAATATTTGTCTAGGTTGAGGCAGAAATTAACCGTTCTCATGCATATAGATACTATGAATATGAGGAGATTTAAAATAATTTAAGTTTATAAAATAATTTAAAATTATAAAATAATTTAAATTTATAAAATAATTTAAAATTATAAAATAATTTAAATTTATAAAATAATTTAAAATTACAAAATAATTTAAAATTGTTTATGGATTGGACCCATAATGTTTCCCAATCGTCTGACGTTGTCTCATTTTGTGCCACTAAAAAAATACAATTGTTTATATTAAGGATTCTCCGACAATGTAGGTCATCATTGGTATTTATTTGCTTTTATGCCTTTGTTGCCTTTCTTCCTGCTGACTACCACATTATATACCCTACGCAACTCCAAAAAAAATTATACTGTATATTAATAATAATAAATGTATTTGGTCAGAATATAGTCATTAATATTCGCATTTAATTCGGCAGAAACGAAACCATATCTTTTAGATGGCTCCAATTTGCTTAAGCAAAGAAAACGTCCACACATTCTTGGTCATATTTTCTCCTGTCCACAAGTCACGCCATATACTTTTTATAGCTGTTTGTTGGACTTAGAGCTGGGAAAAAATAAAATGTGGTATTATCAATGGTTTCTGGCTCGTTCCCGACACCGAAAAAGATTATGGATCAAAGTTCCAGAATTTTCAAAATTTATCAAAAAAGAAAAATCACCTAAACTAAATTGTATGTCGTGTTAAGTGATTGTTTTAACTCAAACATAGCTGAACCAGCCTTGATTATTAATGATCTTGCATACATTAAATCAATTTCGGACAGAGATTAGTCGTTTGAGTTATTGTGAATCACATGAATACATTCATCATAAAAATATTATTTGTTCAAACTTCAAAGAACTGTCGACTAAAGATGGTGGTAATCCTACTTTACTATAAAACAAGGATAATAATAGTTTAAAGCAATGTTTTTAAACCCAACCTAGAAGCAAACCAGAATACCTTTCGGATCATTGAGTTATCGGGTCGACCCGGGTCCAGCCGGGTCAACCGTGGATCTTTAATGAATTTATATATATATTTATAAGAATAAAATATCCATACTTTGCTTAAAAAATTGCATAAAAAGTGCATACAAATTTCAATGAGACGTAATTTGTGAAGAAAGAAAACAAAAATTTCTAAAAATAAGTGAATAAACTGTAAGACCTATATTTTAATCTCAAAAACCTTTAAATTTCTTTGTTATTTTGAATAAACCGTAAGACTTATATCGGTTCACCCTGATCGTCGGGTCGCGGGTTAATAGCGGTTTTTTTTCTAGATTTTATCGGTTTTATAACTACCGGATTTTAACACTAAACCCAAACCAGAATAGTGATCGGGTCCCAGATTAACCGGTCCGACCGGGCGAGTCGGTCCGGGTTTCAAACATTGGTTTAAAGAAACAAGTGAATTTTCTGACAAAAAAAAAACAAGTGAGTTTAAATTACTGATAAAGGCATAGGATACGAATCATAGGAAATGACCATTTTTGGAATATTGTGAATAATAATTTAGTTTCTTAACACATCACATCACATCACATCTTACTGAATATCATTTACATTACCCCGAACGGTAGATAGACTTTGAGATTTGATTTGATAGAACAAGAGATCGGGAAAATCTCTTATTTTGCTTTTAGCTTGACAATTGACATAACAACTACATAAATATCTTTAAACATTTGATGACTAATACAAAATTACAAATATATTTTAAAAATAAAACAATGCAGCCCCAAATAGTAGTTCGAACGTTTAGTTCCTCATTTTAAATAGGGTTATGTAGTTTGGTATCCTAATCTTTGGTAATATTTGCAGAAAATGACCGAAAAATCGTAATTACAAAAAGTTTTTTTTAACGTAGATGATTTTAATAAATAGTTTGGATTTTATATAAATGGTGTATCATATTGTTTCAGGTTTTTTTTTATTCTATTAGGGAAGTAATTCACCTACACAAAAAACAATGCGTTGAATGTCCGGAAAACACGATTAGGGGAAAGAGAGAGGGTTTTCCGAAAACACTCTGACGCTCAAGTCAATAAACAAGAGAGACAAGGACTACGTTTTGGGCATCGGATCCAGAGATATTTGGAAAACGGGATAGAACAGCTAAGTGACTTAGGGTCCGAAAGATGAGAATGGATCCGCTAAGTATCTGGATTTTAAAGGCTATTTGTGGTGAAGAAAGTGGGAGAGATGAGAGATTTAGGGTGATTCTGGCCAAAGATTGGCCGGAGATGGAGTGTTTAAAAGGTTCTAGGGAATCCTGTAGACGGAGTGTTTAAATGGTTCCGGGGAATCCCGGAAAGGTTTCTTGAGTTTTGAGAAAAAATATTTGTGTTTTATGAATAGTTAAGAGAATTAGGTCAAAAGCCTATGTGTGAATATGCGATTGTGGCCGCTCCCTGCTCTCGGGGAGCGCATAAGACTTTTATAGAGTATAAATATCCTCGCTCCTTGTATGTTGCACTAAAGTGCTTTTACTGCGCCTACATTTGTTTGTTAGCGGCTCTATCTTGCGCCAAGTTGTCCTTGCTTTGTGCCTCGCGGATTTGGTACCGCATGATCTGCTCGTCCCATATTGCACACCTCTCGAGGTTATGTGTCACGTCACTCTCGTTCGTCTCTGATTCTGAAAACGCATAGCGTGGATCTTCCGCCAAGTCTTTGGGCGGGAATAATTTGAATTATAAAGTGTTGTCTATGGAGGAAAAATAATAAAAAAACTCGTGTGAACCAGGCCATTTTTACCTTCCCGATAACTTGGTAATGGGTATTGGGTTCCTCTTACCTTTCCGGATATTATTACCCGATCATCTGAGAGCTTACCTTCTCGGGCGTTGATGCCCAGTTTGTGGTGATGTAGACGGGAAGTCAACATGTCCCTGCCCGAATCACTTATCTTCTTACTACCGCACTTTCCAGGTAACCTGACACGAGTTGGCGGGCTCAGAAAAAGGTAATTCATTATTTTGGGACCACTAATCTCCTTACTTCCCACTCCCGCTATCCGAGAACGGTTTTGAGATAAGGTCGTGGTTTGTTACCTGTCCTAGGATTCGACCACCAAGCCTCGTAACTGCACCCCTTCTAAATGGTACGCTCTTAGGTCCAGTGGTCGTCTAGTTTATGGTGACACGTCATACAACATGTCTTAACATGTCATAAGGTTCGATCACCTAACCTCGTAACCACACCCTCTCGAGGTGGTGCGTTTTTAGGTTAAAAGAGCATCTAGCCTAGTATGATATATATCACCTTCTGATTCGTTATCTATTTGGAAATTATTTATCTTCAATACATATAACAAAATAACTAGTTAAAAAACTAAATATGCAGTTTATTTGACACTTCGGCTCTTTATAATTTTTTAACTCATAATTTTTTTTAATATTAATTAATTTTTTATTGAATAAAGAAATATAATAGCTTATAAAGAAAAAAAATCTCTCTATAGTCAAAAACTAGAGGATAACTCACAATTTAATGGGGCATACTTTTTTCTTTTTTTTTAGAATCTTCAGATATTCAAGACCGCATCTGCATATGATAATTTTTTTTTAATTTTTTTTTTTTGCAGCATTTGTTTGTTAAAATGAACAATATAAATTTAGAAAATGTATAGCATACATTCCATTTTTATCTGATGTTTATTACTTATTAAATCTGATTCGAAAATACAAAGACCTGCAGAATACAATGAATTCCCCGAAAACAAAGGAAGCACAAGTTTCAAACAAAATAAAAAAAAACACGAGTTCAAACTAAGAAAACAATATATGAAACGATATTAGAAGCTAATGAACTTTAAGCACTAAAACTGAGACTCGAGCCCATATCACGATCTTTTCCCAAAAGTCCATAATCGCCAGAACTATACCAAAAGACATGAGATTCGAGGAAAAAAAAACAAAACAAAATATTGATCTAAACTAAGTTCAAAATAGCAACAACATCGACAAAAACGAACGCATGAACAAAACGAAAAAAATTAACCCATAAATACTCCAAAAAATGACACTAAAAAAACGATATTAGAAGCTAATGAACTTTAAGCACTAAAACTGAGACTCGAGCCCATATCACGATCATCTGAGAGCTTACCTTCTCGGGCGTTGATGCCCAGTTTGTGGTGATGTAGACGGAAAGTCAACATGTCCCTGCCCGAATCACTTATCTTCTTACTACCGCACTCTCCAGGTAACCTGGCACGAGTTGGCGGGCTCAGAAAAAGGTAACTCATTATTTTGGGACCACTAATCTTCTTACTTCCCACTCCCGCTATCCGAGAACGGTTTTGGGATAAGGTGGTGGTTTGTTACCTGTCCTAGGACTCGACCACCAAGCCTCGTAACCGCACCCCTTCTAAATGGTACGCTCTTAGGTCCAGTGGTCGTCTAGTTTATGGTGACACGTCATACAACATGTCTTAACATTCTTAACATGTCCTAAGGTTCGATCACCTAACCTCGTAACCACACCCTCTCGAGATGGTGCGTTTTTAGGTTAAAAGAGCATCTAGCCTAGTATGATATATATTACCTTCTGATTCGTTATCTTATAGGAAATTATTTAACTCCAATACATATAACAAAATAACTAGTTAAAAAACTAAATATGCAGTTTATTTGACACTTCGGCTCTTTATACTTTTTTAACTCACAATTTTTTTTAATATTAATTAATTTTTTATTGAATAAAGAAATATAATAGCTTATAAAGAAAGAAAAAATCTCTCTATAGTCAAAAGCCAGAGGATAACTCACAATTTAATGGGGCATACTATTTTTTTTTTTTAGAATCTTCAGATTTTCAAGACCGCTTCTGCATATGATAATTTTTTTTAATTTTTTTTAAATTTTTTTGCAGTATTTGTTTGTTAAAATGAACAATATAAATTTAGAAAATGTATAGCATACATTCCGTTTTTATCTGATATTTATTACTTATTAAATCCGATTCGAAAATACAAAGACCTGCAGAATACAATGAATTCCCCCAAGACAAAGGAAGCACAAGTTCCAAACAAAATAAAAAAACACGAGTTCAAACAAAGAAAACAATATATGAAACAATATTAGAAGCTAATGAACTTTAAGCACTAAAACTGAGACTCGAGCCCATATCACGATCTTTTCCCAAAAATCCATAATCGCCGGAACTATACCAAAAGACATGAGATTCGAGGAAAAAAACAAAACCAAATATTGATCTAAACTAAGTTCAAAATAGCAACAACATCGACAAAAACGAACGCATGAACAAAACGAAAAAAATAACCCATAAATACTCCAAACACTAGCACTAAAAAAAAAACGATGCACTCGAAAAGACATATGCTTAAAGAAAAAAAGCTTTGAAACTCCGACAGGGGCTGAAGTATAGCATCCATTCCATTCCACTCTATTCCAAATATGCAATGCATGACTCTCTCTCTCTCTCTAGTATATATTTAACACGTGACTCTTTAGAATACGTATAAGTGTTTATTTAGTTATATCCGAATATGTGTATACAACAAATATAGAAAGCTAATGTTTTTGTCGAATCCTTTGGTGTTACGAAGAGGCAGCCAAATTTGTCACATCCTATCACTATCTCTCTTTACTGTTCTTTTCAAACAGCGTGTTTTATTATTATTGAATAATCAAATCACATAGCGACAACAAAATATAAAAATAAAATAAAAATCCAATCCTCATTTTTTTCTTATTTATATAAAAAAAATGTACCTTCCAATTTCCAAGAGTGTTCTTACCAAGAAACAAGGAAGACCATTTTTTCTTTTTTCACATAAACGATAAAGAAAGCATATCCATTTTTTTTTTAAATGAGGAATCCAAATACCACACAACACACATTTAGTTGATAAGAAAAGTGACATTTTCTTATGGGTAAAAAAAACCACAAACACCTTTCTTTCTTTCTTTTTTTTTTTCCTCATCTGAATCAGGAAAATTTGATAATTGTATGTAATTTACCCAAATGACAAATTTTTTTAAAGAGAGGCTAAAAACTCTCAATACCAAATTTTTCTTTTTAAGCCCCCTCTTATTATAAGTTAAGGTTGTGGATAAAAGTAACCACGCGAGGCATTGTCATTGTGAGGTGGTTGTTGCCGGAAATGAGAGAATCCTGATGATGCTGCTGCAACTGAGAACAACGGTGGTTGTGCGCTCGATGGTTGCGGTCTCATGGCGCTCGTTTGGCCCGGTCTTTGCCATCCCCAGTTACTCATCATCCCTCCTCCTTCAGCTTCACTTCTCTTCTCTGTCGCTCTTCCCTGCAAACCAAACACACAACAACATTGTTTCATTGCAATCCGGATTGGCATTGTGTTTTGTTTTCACTTGAGATTCTATCTTTTATACCTCGACGAGATTATTATAACTCGGGCATGCTCCGTTCCAGTAAGAGCGATGGTCCGAGGATCCATAAGGAAGAGGTGTATTCACCGGCTTCCCCATGAATTCGTTATCTATCTGCAAGTTTTGTTTTAAAGACAATAAGACAACGTTTTCGAAAAAACCGGTCTTTTCAAAGATTCATGAGAGATTGATACTAGAAAATTACCGTCAAGCTAACTCCGCGCTGGGTTTCATAAGTATTAGAAGGGAAATGAAAGAGCCTCCCGTTTTGCTTTGGCACATTTCCGGAAGAAAGAGAGATTCCCAAGTTGAGATCAAGTTTGTCATGACCACCTTCATGTAGAGAAAACAATATCAGAGCTGATTTATAGATTGATGATGAAGTATTCACATGACTACATACCTTCGTTATTGGTCTCGTTTTGGTATGAGCCCGGTTCGAAGTTGGTTACCGCTTCCCGGCCATTGGAGTTGATCGCAGCTTTGTCATAAGCCCTGTTTTCAAGAAAGTGTTGAGAAAGAGAGAAACCAATGTTGGATATGTAAAACTAATCAAGTTCTTGAGATGTATCAAAGTTTTTTCTGGCAAACAAGTAAAATTCATGATCAATTAGGACCTTGCAGCTTCTACTTCGCTGTCGAACAGCCCAAGGTAAATATACCTGCAATTCAAGCATTTCAAAATCTCCAAGACGAAAAATCACCATTGCTAAGCATTTCTCTTTATCAGCTAAAACTTCTTTGGGTTCATTACTGAGACACCACCATTCCTAGTCTCATTTCAACAGAATTCCTAAAAAAATTCAAGGCTTCAGATCAAAGACAAAAGTTGCTCACTTTTTGCCAAGAAACTGCCCCATCCTAGCTTCCCATCTCCCACATTTGTGTAACGTGACCCCTCGATACTTTGAGCTTCCTCGCGAGAAACCCGTGCTTTGACGGCGGAGTATGTGCACAAACTCTTCCTTGCTCAGGTTTTGTACCTGTTGGGGACAATACTCAATTAACATTCTCCATAAAAGAAGTAATCACACAAACATATAACACAACTACATTCATATCAAAACCTGTTTCATATCTTCCTCATAATCGCCGAGAGTGAAGTTGATATCAGCATCAACGCCTCTGAATTTGATAGCAGCTCGATCATAGGCTCTACATATTGTATAAAAAAAACTCAACTTTGATCTTCTACAAAATCCTAATCCAAAACAAAGCTCAATAATGGTATCTCTAATTTACCTAGCTGCGGCATGAGCAGTGTCAAAACCACCTAAATCGAAAGCAAGAAGAAAGTTAAAAACGAATCAAGAACTGGTTCTATCAAACAATTAACCAAACTGAAACATCTTTGTGTTACCTAAATACACTTGTTTCCCACAATCCCTGCAAAAAAGAAGAAGAAGAAGAGAGTTTTGATTTGATCAATTCCACTGGTGAAAAAGTTGAATCGATGAAGATGAATAATCAGCAATTTGGCTTTACCAAATATGCGATTCCCAGCGGCCAGTTCTTCTGTAGAAGGTGACTCCTCTATACTGCGAGCTCCTTGACCTTGGTCCTCTCCGACTCTTTTTCACCTGAACCGGTACCGGAGCCGGAGCTGGAGCCGGAGCCACCGATTTTGTTTCTTCGTGGCTCGAGCTGTCGAAAGAGAGATCGATCCAGCTTCTAGAGCTCGATCCTTCGACATCTCGTAGGTGTCCACAGTCCCCACCCACCGGGAAAAACTCCTTAGTCACGCCGGCGATAGAGGCGGTGCTTTCGTCTCCTCCACTGCTTCCGACTTTTAATATATCGAAACTGAGAGTGAAAGCGCGAGCCGAGCAAGAGTCGTCGTCTGCATCGGCATTGATTACCGACGACGTCGACGTCCCCGACTCCTCCTGTCGATTACCTGACCCGTCTGATGTCTGCCGATCTGCGTATGAGTCACCGTACTGAGTCGACTCGGGAGAGTCAGCGTCGAGATTAAGATCCAGCATCTTTTCTCCGGCACAAATTAAAAAAAAATTCAAACGGCGAAGCTACAATCTGTTGATTTCACCAAATTTAAAACTAGCCACCGAGCAGAATCAGTATCAGCGATCGTCGTCTTATAACAAACACGATCACATAATCACACGGAACAGAAGACGAAAACGAAGAAGCTCGAGAGAAGAAAACCTCGCGAAAGAGAAGAGTCGTTCGTTAGTTCGACGGCAACAAAAGAGAGAGGAAGAAGAAGAAGAAGAGAAAGGAGATTTCAAAGGTATAGGCGGTCTAGCGACATTGGACGGAGAATTATTTAAAAACTACGGCGAGGAATGAGAAAGAGAAGTTTCATCGCCGGAAAAAATGTCACCGGCGGCGAGAGATTGTTAACGGATTCTTCCCTATTGGAGAAGATAGGGAGAAAGACGTGTGAGGGAACATTTCAGACCCATTTTTAGAGGACGATCGAAATAATTTATAATAAAAATTAAAACATCTCTCTTTCTCTCTTTCTCTCTTTCTCTCTTTCTCTCTTTCTCTCTCTCTAACAGTAATGAGTACAATGTTATATTGTTGTTGGTCCTTTTTTGGCAGTGGTCTACCGGCTGAGCAGGTTACCGGTTAAACTTTTCCGGTACTCACTGCTTTTGGTTTATGACCCGGGTTAAGGCTCCCAAGTACAAAATTATTTTTAAAAAATTTCTTAGTAATGATGGAGATAAAATTAGGGTTGGACAATTCAGCAGCATCAAGATCCGATCTGATATCCAATTTTATCTGTTTTGAAAAAAATATGGTATCCGAATTTGAGTATTTTGATTTCAGTATGGTATCCGAATCCGAGTATTTTAATTATTCGGATCTGGTGTAGATTTGTTTTCATATATAATGTTTTTTTATATAAATTAGTATGTAATCCCTATTATATAGCAAATATAAGAAATTAAGAATACTTGAAGATACTATATCAGTAATAAACTTTCATTTTTAAAAAATAGTGGATTACTTAAAATACTTTATTACTAATCTAACTAGCTAACAAAAGATTTCAAATACTATAAATCCAAATGTACGACTTTAAAACACTTAAATCCTAGAGTGATCATAGATTTTCTAGACCCACACTAATTTTCCAGATGCCCAATAATCGGGTTCACGCTTACAATCAATTTATAAGTTTTAATCGTGGCTGGGTGGCCAAGCGGAGTCGAACTCAGGGCTGGATAGGGCACATACACATACCAAACCAACTAAACTATCACCCCTTGGTTTAAAGTCCATGTAACCTCAATGACCATAATATCTCTACTAAGCGAATATTTAAATGTATGTTTACAAATTAGTAGTTGTTTCATTTAGAAATGAACATTCGGATTTCAAGAGTAGCTCCTTGGCTATGAAAGTTTTATAAACCCACCACGAATAAAAAACACTCGGCCGAAACACCAAGTGATCAAGTAACCCAAGAACAATGTTGGCAAATTTACGTTATTGTCTTTAGAACCATGCCTCTAATACAAATTACATATCTCATAGTGATACATTTCGCTGATATTTAGTGAACTATGTTCTTTTAGTTTGAGTCACACCGTTAAATCTTTGGGATCACATGAAATTTATATTCTCTTATTTTTCTTTTCAACTCTTTTTAAGAACGTGTTCGATTGGTAACACAAAACAATAAGAATTTCTAACAAAGAAAGAAAAGAATTACGATAACAAGTGATTTAGAAACAATAAAAAAATAGAGGTAAAAAGTAAATAATAATACTGTTTTTATGATTAATTAATAATTAGTAACCAATAAACTGGTATATCCCTTACCATTGCAGTAAAACTATTCGTATAAATAGTTGAATCTTTGATCAACCATTGGACTAAAGATCAATCATTTTTTTCTCCTTTTTATCATTCGTGGAAATTCTTTAGTTTAATGGTTGATAAAAGATTCACTAATGCTTCTACGTCATAAGATCTAGGATTCAAATATCAGAAAGTGTGATTTATTATTATTATTTATGCAAATTAATAAAGACACATTTACATGAGATCTTCAGCGGGGTATATGTATGAATTATTTGCTATGGATGCTTATAAGACGATAAAATTGTCCGTTGTAGAATCGCCGATGTAACAGTTCTCATCATTTATAACAAAATAATAAATTAATATTAAAAAACTAATAATAATATATATCAACTACCATTGACATATTGCCACATAGCAAGATTGGAAGAAAAATATCACATGTGAATAGTATAAATCTATAACATGCGACTATGATGAGCACTCCTCTCTCTCTCTCTCTTAGGACGGCATTGTCTTTCACATTGGTCAATAAGAGTGGGTCAGTGATCTAACGGCTGGGGTTGACTCAAATCTAAACATTAATTTTCCTAACGCAAATCTAACGAAGATTAATTAATAATAAGCTTTCATATGATCCATTTTCCAATTTTATCACCTACATGTGATTCAGGAATTACCAATAGTGTCCGATCCTTATCTTTCATCGTGTCCGGTGTCCCCGTTCACGAGCACGAGTAACATGTGACTCTCTCGTTATTTTTAACAACTTGGATATATTCTTTGTTTTTTTCGTTCTTTCTCGTATCTTGGTCCTTACTTTTATGTCGGACAATTTTCCTTTACATTACGTAAAATTAAAAAAATCATTTACACTTTATTGAAATTTACCTAAACTCATATTTTGCCAAGATTAACTGGTGATATGGTGATAATGTATTGAGTTGTGCAGAGAAAGTGAATTGAGTGTGCGGTGTGATTCAATTACGGTACGTGCATGGTGGTTAGTATAGAAAAAACGATACGGGTTAAAATTTAAATGGTGACGATCACAAGTATGGTGTATATATAATAATTTTTAAAAAATTTAACTATTTAGTTCTAATATTTCCGAATGAACAATTTTTTTTTCATTGTATCAGTGAATAAAATGAATTACTGTAAAAAAAATTCAAACTTTGTTATTTTAAAAAATATATATATTTACAGAAATGCACATAAGAGAAACATAACACATCAAATATCATGCGTAATTACTGTTACGGGGTGGATTACAACTTTTTCACAAAATTGAACCACATCTCTAACTTACATTTTTTTTTTTTGATATACGCCATCGGCTATTCTAGTCAGCTCCAGGTAGGAACACACCGAAGTGTTACAGAGTGGACTGCAGTGACCCTGTAAAGGGTATGTACCACCCCGCCTGACCCCAAGTTTAATACCAACCAGACTAAGTGCCAGCGGGTGACCCAACCGCCTGCATTATGGACCACCATGTAAACCAATTGGACATATGCCCAACTGATAGACTTCCCACAAAGCAGTGTTTATTAGCGAGGGAGGAAGATCGAACACGGGGCCAGGTGTTTAATCTCGTCTCGCAGCTCGCCCTACCACTCGCCCACCACCTTGTAGGCTAGGATATTTTCCCTACCAAGAGACTCGAACCCATGGACTCCCACTCCCAAAGGAATGGATACCACTAGACCACGAGTGTCTCTAACTTACATTTCCTTATAATTTTGTTCAATAAAAAGATAAAATATGCATCTCATTTGAATATATATATTTCTTTTTCGTTAGAGTTTGTAATTTCTACTTCATATTATATTTATGCCTCAAACTAGTATACCGGATTAAACAAAAGATTCATTAGGTCGGATCTGTATGATACTTTTGTTAATTTCCACCTACTTTTTTGTCATTTGTGATAGATTGTAAACAAGAAAGTTCTCATATTTGCCTAGGTGAAGTTGATTATTTACATAGTTTGTGTCTGGTGTTTTATGCTATTTATCTTAGAAATGATCATGAGTTAGTTGATTCGTTCTTATTTTTATTGTCATGTGTGAAAAAAATGAGATTAGTTTTTTTTTTTTTAATTAGTTTAATTATGAAAAATTCAGACATGAGAGTTCGAATATATATTAGCTACAAATGGAGTTTTCAGCTAAAGTGTGAGGGTCATGCCTTCTAATTAGAAAATATCTCATAACTTTTTTTAAGAATAAGAATGATTTATTTAATCCGGATTTTGATTAGGGACCGGATAATTTGCTCGAAAGATTCTACTAGCCATCTAACCACTCATCCACGAGTGCTTCTTCTACCTAATACTCCCTCTGTTCTGAATTAAGTGATGTTTTAGAGAGTATTTTTTTTCCACAATTAAGTGATGTTCTCACTTATCAATGCAAAATTAAATGACTTTTTATTATTTTTGACCAATTACATTTTATAGACTATTTGCTCATTGGTTCAGATGAATAATAAATGAGGTTTTAGTATAGAAAAAAACAAAATTAATTGTTTCCTTAATTTGTGTGCATAGGACCAAAACATCACTTAATTCAGAACAGAGGGAGTAATAAATATCCCAAACAGTAAATGGTCTTTATCAATCGAGTTATCCAAGTCTTTGTACTGTAGAATCGAATCATATAACTAGAAAAGTATTCAAAATTTAGAAGTCACAAGATCGAGTGATGTTTGGGACGAGACCATTTAAAATGTTTTGATTCCAGACCTAGAAGATGTACGGGCCTTTAACCTTCTAGTAATTAAAAAAAAAAAACGAACCCATATATCTTTAGAGTTGGTTAAGAAACCAAAAGTTAAGCTAAGCAAGTTTGCATATGCATTTGTTATTTTTGTGTGTTAGGTCGTTTATTTGAAAATATTTTACATTTTTGGATATTTAATGTTTTTAGATCACATTTATTAATTTTAGTCATTTTGAATATAAAATAGACTACTAAAATGTATGTTAGAAAAAATACATAAACTTTGGACAAGGACAACACAATGGCAATGATATAGCTAAAACTAGGATTTGCACACACTCATTTGTTTGCGTACCAACACTTCTTAGGAGGTTTCTTAAACTGACACATGACCGCATATTAGAATATTAATTTTACAAGATTATAAAAGATTGTATCACTTTTGTTGTTTTGTTATCATCACTAATCAATATTCGTCTTGGAGGGATAATTATGTCTTATGCGCTGTTCGATTCATGCGAAATAAAATATAAGCGACATCCAAAAAGCAAGCAATGTAGAGACACCTTGCCGACAAGGAAATATGCAAGTGGGTAAATAAAATATTTGTTTTTTTTTAATAAACGTAAATAATTTTGAAGAAAAAGAGTGAAAATTTTGGTTGGATGCGATTGCGAAAGATAATAACTTTGGGATTTGATTGCTGAAAAATATGTTGACTGTGATTAGTTGACTATAAGAAATGACTAAAATTTTGAACTTCTTTTTTATTCACCGTAATGACACCTGATTCAAATGGTCATGTCACAATTGAAAATTTGGATGCGATTGGCATTAAATTTTGAGGATAGTTTTTTCTTCAACAATAAATCAACATTATTAGAAAATCCTTAACAAAATAGTATAAATCAAGTAATCAATAGTACAACCTCATAATGCAAATGGTCATGTCACAATTGAAAATTTGGATGCGATTAGCATTAAATTTTGAGGATAGTTTTTTCTTCAACAATAAATCAACATTATTAGAAAATCCTTAACAAAATAGTATAAATCAAGTAATCAATAGTACAACCTCATAATGCAAATGGTCATGTCACAATTGAAAATTTGGATGCGATTAGCATTAAATTTTGAGGATAGTTTTTTCTTCAACAATAAATCAACATTATTAGAAAATCCTTAACAAAATAGTATAAATCAAGTAATCAA